>PVJX010000306.1:0-291963 GCA_004027295.1 Dolichotis patagonum
TCAATGGACCCTATCTCCTGATCTACTCTGCCTGTGTTTCTCTCTGTTAATATTTCAAGGCCATCTATACTAGAGATTATAGCCAATCTTCTCTGCCTTATTTCTGCTATTCTGTTTTTCTGCCATTGGTTGTCTATTTTTCTGTTCCACTCCACTGTCTGCCCCATTCACTGAGGCCTCTCTGCCATTGTTCCTGAAATGCTCGTATTCTTTTTCTCTCTCTCTCTAGAATGTCCTTCAGTATTTTTTGTAGGGTTGGATTGGTGGTCACAAATTCTCCCAGCTCCTCTTTGTCATGGAAGCATCTTGTTTCTCCATTAATTTCTAGAGAGAGTTTTACAGGATATATCAATCTGGGCTGGAGGTTGTTCTCCTTCAGGACTTGAATTACTTCACTCCAAGCTCTTCTTGACTTGATGGTCTGTGTTGAGAAGTCTGCTGTGATTTTGATGGGTTTTCCTTTACAGGTGATCTGTTTCTTTTCTCTGATAGCTTTTAATATTCTGTTCTTATACTGAATTTCTGGGATCTTGATTATTGTGTGTCTGGGTGTAGTTCTGTTTTGGTTGTAAGCGGCTGGGCTTCTGTATGCTTCATACATCTGCATATCATTTCCTTTTTCTATGTTTGGGAAGTTTTCCTTAATTATTTCTGTGAATAGCCTTTGAAATTCCTCTTTTTTGACTCCTGCTTCTTCATTCACGTGCTTTATTCTTAAGTTATAGATCCTCTTGTCATCCTTTAGCCTTTGTATTATTACTGCCTGCTCCCTTGTTATTTTTAAGAGATCTTCCCTTTCATGATCACACATTGCAAGCCTGTGTTCAATTTTTGGTAGTCTATCTTTGGTTTCTTTTAAGCAGTTTTGCCAGCTTTCTATGGAGTCTTTAGTTTCCAAGTAATCTGTTTGAATCTGCTTCATGAATTCTAGGTTTGCTTTATATTCTTCATTGAACATTTCTCTCCTTCTGTGTTCCTCCATTCTTCTGTCTGTGTCTTCTTGAGAGGTGCCCAGCCTTTCTTTTATTGATCTACTTATCTCTTGTTTAATTTGAATTAATATTTCAGTTTTGATCTTGTTTATGAGGTCCCAAAGATATCTCTTTATGTCTGCTGATGCTGTGTTTGATGTTTTATGTTTGCTGCCCTCAATCTCTTTTGTATTTACCTCCCCTGGATCAATACTCCCAGGGTTGGGGGCTGGGTATTTTTCTTATTTCTCTCTCTCGTCATATTTTTGGTTCCTTCCATACTGGAACATGCAGGCTAGGGGCTTCTGCCCTTGCAGTCCACTATCAGAGAGTAAAGTTCAAGCAAGGGCAGTTGTGCTGGCTCCTCCCCTCCGGGGCAGTCAACCTTTGCAGGCCTTCACTGCATCAGTGTGCACTGTGCTCAGGTAATTAATTTGTAGCGACCCACTGGGTCCTAGCCAGGGGCACGGCCAAGTCCAAGCAGATCCCACCAATCCACTCTGCGAGGGGAGCAACCAGCTGAAGCCACTTCCTTATGGAGTTAGGGCTGTCCTGCCCAAATCCAACATGTTGTCCAGTCGGTTTCCCCTTTCCCATGGGAGGATCTTATTCCCATCACTCACTGCATGTTGATGCCGGTCCCTGAGAACTGCTGGGCTCCCCAGCCTCTGACCACAGAGCGGCTGCAGCAAATTCACAGTGCCTCTGGGTGGGTCGCGTGCAGGGCTGTTCAGCTCCACGCTCGGGGCCGCTCAAGCCAGTCGCATTAGTGCGGTTTGGTGGGTCAGGTTGGTCTCCGGCAGGAATTCAGGCGGCTCGGTAAGAGCACCGGGCTCACCGATCTTAGCTTCTCTAATGGTAGCCCCAGGATCTCATATTCAAGCAGTTTTTTTTCACTTCAGTTTCTTCCTGGGTTGAGAGAGTCCGTCTCTCTCTGTTTGCATTTCTCCAGGGTGTTCTATTCTGGCATTTGAGCTGTCTCTCTCAGAGAGGATCTCTCTCCTGCTACCTACCGGTCCACCATCTTTGGAAACTCTATCCCCCCAATTAATTCTTATATAGCAAGGAAGAATTTACAACAATTCTACACAACCTCTTCTAGAAATCAGAAGATATTTGTCAGTTACAAGATCTCTATTATTTTGATATTCAAATCAGACTCAATATAAGAAAACTACAATCCAATATCTCTGTTGAGAATAAGTGAAAAATTCTAAAAAATATAATTAATCACAATCTAGCTATTTATGAAAAGGATAATATATTAAGACCAAACAGTTCTAACCTGAAATTACATGGTTCTTTCAATGTTAGAACTTCAATCCATGTAATTCAACATAACAGAGTAAGAGGGAAAAACATGTGATTGTCTCAATACATACAGGGAAAAAACAGAACTTGGAATTTAGACATAAAATTTTCTCAGTAAATAAGGAATCAAGAAAAATTTCTCAACCTGATAATAACTATCTATTTAAAAAAAACTAGAACTAATGTCATACTAATAGTGAAAGATTGAATATTTTCCCCTTATGCTCAAGATAACACAAAGGTATCCACTTTTATTCTACATTATATTGGTTGTCCTGTTCAGTGCAACTTGGTAAGAATGAAAAAAAATAGTTAAACAGATTAGAACAAATAATTAAAACCCCTCTATTAATAGATGACATTATTGTTTATGTATAAAATCTCCAATCTGCTAAAAATAGAAGTAATGACTATAACATGGCCACAGGATACAAAATAAATGAGTAATTATTAATTGGTTTTCTATACTAATATTGAATCATTTGAAACAAAAACATTTTAAAGTGCCATTTAAAAATCACACACACACACACACACATACACCCCATGAAATAACTAAATGAGTATCTACTAGAATAGTCGCAACATTAATATTCTGAAAACTACAAGACTTATGAAAGAAATCACAAAGACATAAAGTTATATGTTACATTCATTAATTTTCTTTAATTTGCCTGTAATTACCTTGATCTGTTCCCTTGATCAGTGGTGGTGAACCTCTGTGTGCTGTAATGTGCTGTTTTGAAAGTTCTAACAGATTTACCATCACTGTGTGCTGTTACATGCTTACATTTTGTGCACTGTAATCCCACTTTCATAGCCCTGTCACTTAGAATAGCTCGATACAACTTTGATTACTTTAAATATCATTTTCCACCAAAGAATGTGAGCTCCTTGATTTCTTTCATCTTCACAACCCCAGTACTTTTAACTTTCTGGCCCATGGGAAATAGTTGAATAGGATGGCAGCTTTACACAGTTGGTCAGAGCAAAGTTTAGGAACTCAGACAGATCTGAGTTTGAATTATGACTCATATCTATTGGTCTGTGTTATTGTTTAAATGATTTAATATCTTTAAGTTTAGTGTTCTATAAAATGGAGATTATAATGTACTTTGCTCATAGAGCTATTTTGATATTACTTACTGTTTCATAACCGTTTCAAACCTCTGCATCTTAAAACCAATATAAGATTTCACAGTATCTGTGGGACATGGATGGGTAGTGGTTTTCTCTGCTTCCAGGTCTCTTATGTGGCTCAAATCAAGGGGTTGGCCACGGTCTCCTCAGAAGCCCTGACTGAGAAGATTACACTACAAAGCTCACATTCCTGGAGGGCAGCTGGACAGAGGTCTCAGTTCCTCAATGGCAGGGACTCTTTTTACAAAGACAGTTTGGACAAAGTCATCAAGAGAGAGTTTTCTGGCAACATGGAAGTCATGATCTTCGTGACTGTCACAGAAGTGACAGCTCATTGCCTTTGCCATCTTCTGTTAGAAGCAAGTGACCAAGGGGGGAAATTATGCAACAGTGTGAATACCAGGAGATGGGAATCACTGGGGCTATATGGAAGTCCTCTTACCGTATGTGAGGAACACATCAATAAAACTAGAAGGTTTAGCAAAAATATCCATAACATAAGATGTACACAAACAGCTCTTGCTATGTGATGGATAAAGGATTTAATGAATGGGTCATGCAGTTAACCCGAGGTACCACTAGATGGCGGTGCATCCTTCAGCTTCCTGTTCCTGTTGCTTCCTGTTGTTAAAGTGGGGTCAGAGAGGAATGAAGGAGCCACCAGCACAACCAGAGGCAAAAGTGCATTTCATTTTAAAGCAGAAACAGTAAGCACCTCACTAAAACTCTCTTGAGTCTCTAGTGCTCTTATAAAACCTATTCTGTTTTTTCCTCCAAAATAAACAATGCAAACGGAATAAACAAAAACTCCATTGTTCACTTGCACAAGATTTCTGACATAGTCCTGATTTAAATTTTGTTTGACTTTAGCTCTTAAAGATTTAGAAGTTCCTATTTTTCTGTTTCTAAATATAGTAGCTATTATAGTTTTCTAAATTAAAATGAAACTAATTACAGAAAGTTTGGAAAATAAAGAAAAAATGAAGAAAATTAAAAGCAATCTTAATCACACACTTAAATTTTTTTTGCATATTTCTTATGATTCTTTTCTCATTTCCCTCCACTTCTCTCTTTCCATCCTCCCTTCCAACAGCACACACACACACAGAGAGAAACTAAAATCATACTATGAATAATTTTGTATCCTGATTTTATGGTATAATATTATATGAGCACTTTTACAATTCTTAATTTCTTAAAACATAAATTGTAGTGTGTTTCATCACTCTGAAGATAAGTCTCTAGTTTTGTAAATCAGATACAAAATTTAAATGAAACAGTATGATGAATGAAAAAAAGTGGTTTTGGGGATTTGAGAGACAGAGTCAAGTGTGTGAATTCTTCCACTTAGCCGACACATGACCTCAACTTGCTGTAACTCAGTTTTGTCATGTATACTTATGCTTTCCTTGTTAAAAGGATAAAAGAGCTAGTTTTAGAGCTTGGTAAAGTGGCTCAACCTTAAAAACGTATCTATTGCATAAAAATATATTTCGTTGAAAATAATTTCTTTCCAAGAATTTCAATTATCTGTTTATTAAAATGGTCATAGCTGTTGACAAATCATGAATTAAATTTGAATTTAATTATGTCCTGAAAGCAACTAATGCATAATTAATCATAATTAGGTATATTTGAATATTAACTAACTCATGTTAGGTTCCCAATCTTACTTCATTAACGTAATACATACATCTTTGAAGATACATGTTCTCTATCACTTTATTCTACATGCTTCTACCTTACTCTTTTAAGAAAATTTTCTGTGCTGGAAATAGGATCAAATTTTATTTAATTCATTCTTAACATCTTAAAAGAATCATTTTTGATTGTATATAGTGGCATATGTGATTGTCACGTTTTCAATTTTTAAATTACATCTATAGTTCAAAATGATTATCATTTTGAGCTTATGCATTTTAAAAAGATTTTTCTCATTCTTTTAAAATTTTAGTTGTGATACGTATATGTAATGAAAATTTACCCTATGAACCATTTTTAGGTATATAGTTCATCGATGTGAAGTACCTTCCCACGCCCTGCAGCCAGTTTCTGGAACTCTTTCTCTTGCAGAGCTGATCTCTGTACCCATCAAACAGTTCCCCTCCGTCCTCCCTTCAACCACCATTCTGCTTTAGCTATGAACTTGACAACTATCGCGTCCTATATAAGCGAAATCATATAGTGTTTATTTCTGGGACTGATTTATTTCACCTAGCGTAGCGTCATCCAGGGTCATCCACGCTGCAGCGCCCCGTTTGTGTGCTGCATTTTACTTGCCCAGTCACTTGTCCGTGGACTCCTGGGTTACTTCCACATTTTTGGGTATCACGAAAATTGCTGTTATTAACATTGTTGAACAAATAACTCTTCAAATTCCTGCGCTCGCGCCCTCTCTCTCTCTCTCTCTCTCTCTCTCTCTCTCTCTCTCTATATATATATATATATATATATATATATATTTCCAGAAGTGGCACATTGGATTCGATGGTGTAGGAAAAAGCAAATCATTTTTTTTTGTTCTACACTACAACAGTCAACACAGAAGAAATCTGCGACTTCAAAAGACATGGGAATTTTTGCCTCACCGGCAAAGAAGCAGTCATTTGTAAAGCAAAGAGTTCTGTATTCCAATCCTGCCTCGATCTCTCTCGCGATCAGCCCACACCTTAAAGCCCCCGAGGGTCGTGCCAACTTCTCTCATGTTTTTAGCCCCTAAAAAGAAACTGTAGTTTTGGAGATCCTGAGGCTTTTAGGAACTGTGTGTAAGGTAACAGAAATAGGCATTAAGTATATATTCAGCATATCATATATTATAATTCTATTTTTAAGGTTTTTTAAGGTTTTTGAGGTATCATTGTCCCATAATGGTTCCTTAGTGACTTTCTCATTGTCTATGTACATGAATCATGAACAAGAATTTCAAGTTTTCCTTATCCTTATGTTTTCATTATTAAAATACATATCAAGAAAAATACATGTTTTTGTGAGACTTGGTCTATCTATGTTGCTCAAGCTGAACTTAAATCTTATTCCTAGTATATATAAAATATGGTTATATATTTGTATTCCTTTTACTACTAAAATTCATAAGTGCTGACATTATGGTAACTTTTAATAATATATAAACACAGTTTATTAATTTTTGCTAATTTTTAGTTAATTTCACTTTTTCTAGCTGATAAAATGTAAGTATTATAGATGTTTTCTTCTTCTTATATATACCTTAGATGTTTTATACAGAAATAATGTCTATATTTTTTCCTTTGTGTAATTCAGTAAGTTTAACTTTTTATACAAAAACCATGCCCATTGTGTCTTGTATTTCATTTAGGATTTGCTGGACTTTTAAAATCTAAGATTTGTTTTTTTTGTCAGTTTTTCGAATTTCTCACCCATTGTCTCTTCCAGGATTGCCTTTTTCTTATTTTCTTTATTATAGTCCCTCGCAACTTAATTCAACAGAAGTTGATTTATACTACTACGTTCTTGTGTTTTTAATCCTCTTATATTTTTTAGGTGCATCCTGGAATTTTTCTCTTCAGCTCCAGCTTCCTGTTCCGTAATGCTGTCATGATCTATCACCCTATTATTTAATCTACAATTCCTTCCTTTAACAGTTATATTTTTTATTTCCAGAAGTTCTTATTGGTAATCTTTTGAAAATCTTTTCATCCTTTATCCTAGTCTCAAATGATTTGTTTTCATATATCTTAACTAAATAACACATGACCATTTACATTTATTTTTTATAATCTTTGTTCTATCTGATTCATGTACAAATATTAATTCTTGTGATGTCATATTCTTTGGAATATTGTTTTGAGAATTATTTGATGTTTGTGTTTAACATTTTTTCTACAGAAAAAGTTGGCATTTTGTGACTGTCTGAAATTTACTCCAAATATTTTGTCGTGTTTCTTTTTTCTGTTTGATAGAAGTCTGAATTCAGGATCAACAGAAAAATGTACATTACTAATTAAGAATTTTCAGGGACTTTTATTTTTTAATTAACCAAAGCCAAAACAAATACCTCCCACCACAACTTCATGGCATTGATAATTTTTAAGTCTATTATGCACATTCAGTGTCTGATTATGTGGTGCTCGAAATTATGCATAGAAAGGAAGCCTTAGAACTGATTTTTCACTGTATGTGTACTGCGAAGTTCATCTTCCTTGATAGGCTTAACTCAAGAGAGAGACAGACATTCTAGTCTACACCGTAAAGATCCATCAGTTACTCCCAAAACAATGCCAGCGTTTAAAGGGAGTGCTTTATGTTTTAGTCTAGTGTTAGATATACTATATCAGGGATGTTTTATCTTGTTTCCTAAGTCTCCACTTCACCTAATTGTCAATAATCAAAATTGTATTATTTATTCTGTTGTTTTTCTCAGTATGAAAATTTCCTCATTCTTGCATCATACATTTTAATTTATATTCTGCTTTATCTGAGTATAGTCCATCCTGAATTTTTGTTCTGCCTAAGAGTATTCTTAAACTTTGTTTGAACACAATTTTTAAACTTTTTTCTTGTAAGTTAAATCATTTACATTTATTTTTATAGCAGTTGCTTTATCTGGCTTATATCATCTCTTTTTTGTTTTGTTAATTTTTAAATTATTCAATGTATGTTTTCTTCTGATATATTAGCTTGTAGATTTTTATCTTAATATTTTTTAGATTTACCCTGTTTTGGTTTCATTTACATTAGTAATTAAGTAATTTACTTTTCATTAGAGTACTTGTACTTATAAATTTAGATTTTAAGAATATTTTAACCTATATTCCCTAATTATCAAGATCAAAATTAAATCACATTATTTTGGTGCTCAATCTGTGAGACAAAAAACTAACCACATTTTAAAATTCAGTCTCCCTGTTCTTTATGATATTGTTATTTGTTAATAAAATCATGGTTAAGAGAACAGATTATCACTATATATCTATTGTTTTTACATTTTGAAATTTCTTTTTTTTGTAATTTTTATTTTAAAGAAAATAAAAGCAAAATAAAACAGAACAAAGCCAATCAAAACAAAGCAGTATAAGTGATACAGGACTTCAAAACAAGATAATAGGAAATCAACAATGGTTGCAATATCATTTTTGAAGAATAACCTTAGACCTCATCTGAGAAACACTGTTAAAATTATCTGGGGCAATTGTGAAAACTCATTATTTGGTCCCAATTCTCATTTATGGAATCTATATTTTTAAGGATATATTCTAAGAGTCCATATTTAAAAATATAACTCCTCAACACCAGGAAATTTTTAAAATAGTAAGATTTAAGGACTCACTTCTATTGATTATCTCTCTAGCAAAATAAAATAGCAACAAATAGTGACATAATATTGCTTATATTTTAGAGACTTTATAGACATATAATTTCTACTCATGTATGCTTTAGATATCTATTAAGAGTAGATTTACAAACTTTTCGTTGAATAAAACTAGAGCTCTCTTTCCAGTGATTTAGGCTTTTTATGCACAAGAAAAATAGAATGCATGTTTGTTTCAACTTTGAAAATTGATGCAGTAATGTACACAATTAAAAATATACACGAATTGTATCACTGTATAGCAGAGTACAGTATAAAATACAGCACTATGTTATGTAATGTATTATTCTAGAAGTAAAATGCAAAGACCTGCAATAGTCTTACAGTACAGCTGAGTAAAACAAATCACAAATGTTACACAATACACAGCAGTGGAATGCAGGTTATACCGGGTCCGCCAGCCCCAGAAATTCCAGGATAGACATGAGTGAAAGTTACCTAAGGAAAGCATTCTCATGGGGTAAATACTAATTGAGCTGCACCTTGGAAAGAAATTTGAATTTTTTAATAAGTGGGGGAGAGAGAGAAAATGCTGAATATGTTTTAATTTTTATTCTACTAAAGTATGTTTTAATACAGACCATTTATGTAGGGGGAAGTGGAAAAGCAATGCTGGGAAATAAATAAAAGCCAGATTGTAGAGGGCCTTGAATGTCAGGCAGGCCTTACCAGGCCAGTAATTTACCTGGCCTTTGACATTATTTTGTAGCTGTGCAGAATGAAAATATTAATAAATTTCTGCAAAATGACAAACAGCACTACTAAAGAATGTAAAGCCAATTCTTACCATGGCAGAAAGAAAGCAAACATTACTTGGCATAGCAACACATCCAACCCAGGACAGAGCAGGTTTTTGTAATTCACCATAACTTGAGAGTTTAATCATTCACTTTTGACAAGAAGAGGGGAAAAAAGGACTAAGCAAGTGCAGAGCTGTTTCTGATGATTTACTGATCAAAGCCAATTAGAAATGTTCTGGTTGAACAGAGTAGAGTTTCTCTGAAATTACTTTTCAAAGTAGCATCAACAAGAGTGAGCATGTGCAGTGCTGAGCGTTCTGTGTGTTGGTCCACAAAATAATTCTTAAAAAATCACTTACCAATACCCACAGAGTGTCAGTGTGACTTTTCAAGTGTAAAATCAAGTGATACGTAGAATTGAAACATGATGCTTTTTGCTTTATGCCCTTTCATTTTTCAAACAGTAGACTGAATAAACCCTTCTCTGGGTTCAATATTTTTTTTAAATCTGGGCTATAAAATGATCCTGAACAAATATCAGGTCTAGAGAATTTGTGTATGTGTCTCTGGGTCATGACTCCAAAATAACATGATAATAAACGACCACAGGAACAAAATGATGGATACCAGAGAAATAATTCCACGTTCTATGTTGTACACAAAAACAAAACCTTATTATACCAAATGAATCACCAACTCTATGTTTTTCTGGTATCATTAAGATTGGTGATAATTTACAAAAGAACGTTTGACCTAACATTTTTAAGTCTCATGAAAAAATTTATTTTACTTTAATCATCTCACATCAAAATATTTCAAAAATATATTACATACTTTCTTATATTTCTGAATACAAATGTAGTAGATAATATTGTAAGGTGATGACTTATATGTTGATTATTGTCCTGTACTGTTTAGACATTGATTTTGCTCCTACTTGCACTATCTCTAAATGACTATATTTTTGTAGTATTTTAGGCCATTTCATCATAGTATTTTCCTTGAAGACAGTACCACACAATAGAGAAAAAAGGCTCACTGCAAGTGTTAAGCACATGGGGTACCAACCACAAGCTAGCTCATGTCATAGCCTGGGAAACGAAGCGAGCAATGTCCTTTCCATCATTGGTGGAAATTATTAAATGGTCACATGAGCGCAGCCTTACGATAACTAAGGCCTTGCATATGTTTGGCACTCAGAATCAGCACCTCTCCCTCGCACACGCTGCCCAGCTCTGGGCTGTCATCTCCCCTGGCTGAACATACACGCGGCAGCGCCTCTGTCGCTGTTTCTTTGGTGATTCTGTTTCACTGCAGGTTGGGTTAGGGCACAGTCAAGCTTATTTTAGTTGTGTGTAAAATAAAAATAAACGATGAACTAAGTCCTGAGAAAGTAGTTGCCTCTACAGACTCCATCTTTAAACACAGAACTTTTGTTTACTTATTTATTTATTTATTTATTTACCTGTTTTTTATTCGCACATTCTGGAGGCATTAGTGATGTTTCAGCTGCACTGCCTGCACAAAACCTCTGCAAGTCAGCAAGTCTCTCCTTTCAGAAAAAGTTAAATGAAAATGTCAAGCACCAGTTACTCTAAGTATTTCTCAAATGCTGACCATATTCAAATGGTCCTGTTCCATAAAGTTAAATGGTACCGGATTTCAGAGGAACAAAACACAATTATTCTTTCACAGAGGATGGAATTTAAGTTTAAAAGCTTCACAAAAGCACAGTCATTCTTTGTTACCCAACAAATTTGGATCTAGGACCTCAGGGAACTCCAAAATACAAGAATACTCAGGCTATCTATGTGCATTCTTCTGTGTATTTAAACTCACCTCTAGATTACTTCTAATACCTACACAATATAAATGTTACACACATGCTCATTACATTGTGTTGCTTGGGGAATAAGGACAAGAAGAAAATCTGTACCTGCTCATTTCAGTCACAATTTTTAAAACAATAATTTTGATCTAGAGTTAGCTGAATCTGTGTATGCGGGACCTCAGAGGCACAGAGGGCTGCCTCATTTGATGGAATCTTTTTTTCCCTAATTTTTAAAAATCGCCTTTCTTTCCCGCATAGATCAATAGGTTTACTATTAAATTACTATGAATTTCTTAAGCACTATTCAAAAGCAAAACAAAAAATTAAAACAAGAAAGCAACAATATTTTCATTATACAGAAAACAATAAACTAATTTTTCATAATAAAAGTTGCCCAAACTACGATCGGTACTTAGATTCTTTGGAACTTATTTTTCCAAAATAGTATTGCTCCTGTCCAGTGTCATACTATACTGACAATCTCCACGCATTAAGCAGGGATTGGAGCTAAGAATATAACACGTCTGCCTGCTAAGTAGCACAAATGAGTCTTACGCTAAGTCCACCCGACACAGAGTGGAGGGAGACAAGTCAAATCTCACGTCTCCACTTGTGAACTAAGAGGAAGATGGTGATACTGAAAACCAAGCCCATAGTTTTGGAAATGGTACATCAGAAACTTCGTCTGTCAACCTAGGTGCTTCGTTTTTTGTTTATGGTTTTTGTTTTTTCCCAGAAAAAATGTTTGGAGCCAGAATAAATTGTGTTCATGTTTTAATGGTGATGCTCATAGGTAAACTGTTCTCTTGTTATTATATATATAAGATAATTGGTACCATCTTTTGAGTTTTTAAAGTTTTTACTTAGCAACTAGTATTTAATGTTTTCATATGGTATTACGATCATATGAAAAGTAGAAATTTTCAGTAAGGAAGAGTTGATATATTTATGCATTGAATCTTGCATTTTTTGTGTTTTTATGTTACCTTTGTATGTCTTTGTAGAAATAACATTCTCCAAGATGTTTCATTGACCATGACTTCAATGATATGACAATTATGCTGAAAGTCATTTTCATAGTCCATATTTATATTTAAACATTGTTTATGTCTTTTCTACCCATTTGTATAATTTATTCTGGTTATAATTTATTCTTCATATGAGATATACCAAGTAGCAAAAATTTTCACTAACAAATTTATTTTTAAAATACAGTATTATAGAATCAGAAGCTATTTGAATTAAAAGAATTTTAGAAAAGCAAAATAAATGAATAATGCTTAATTAAATTGGCTTTAATAAACAAAAATAGTAACATTCACTCATCTTTATACTATATGTACTTACACATAAACAATTCATAGTCAACTAAAATGCCAAATTAAGAAGACTGAATGCACCAGTAACCTTATAAATATTGCCAATCTTTTTATTTTGATTGACAGAAGATATTTTTTCTTTGCCTAGCCAATCACATAACTGATGAAAGAATTTTCAACCTGTTTTCCCATTTTTAGTTTACTGGGCTTATCAAATAAAAATGTCTGCTCTTATTTTACTATGGAGATGTTTCATGGAATTGATTTTAATGGCAAGTCACTGTAAACATTTATACTTGATTGTGCTTATTGTTCTTCAGACCTTTGACCTTAATATAAGTTTTCTCTATTTTTAAATCATGGCATTATTTGAAATTAGTTTCCCTTTATATTTATAGGAAATACATAAATATTTTGTGAAAGATTAAATGTATAAATATTTATTAAGAATTATAAGAAAACGTAGTAAGCCATGTGCATTTCTATGTTGACTAATTGCAACTGAAAGGAATTAAGGAATTAAACATCCTGTTTTAAGCCCAAATAATCTTATGTGTGGACAGTTTTAATAGCTGCCTAACTGTCTTCCTGTCTCTAGCTCCTTTTCACTTCACTCTGTTGTATTTCCCTGTAGGGCTGATCTTCATGAGAAATCGTATTGGTCTTCTGTCAAACAATGAGCCCAGTATTTCCCACTGGCAGAGAATAAAGTAGTAAACATATAAAAATAAAACAATAAAAACTTTGTAAGTTCCAAGACCTCCAAATTGGCTGCATCTAACCTCTCTGACTTGATTTTCCTACATAAATCACCTAGGCCAACCTTGTGATTCACCATCACCTCTAAATGCCTTAAGCTTTCTTTGAGGAGTATTTGGTTTATTCACTTATTTATACATACAGAGATGCTTTTGTCCTTCTCATCCATATTGAAACACATTAAGTAGTATCTCCATTAAACTCTCCCAGATCGACCTGAAGAGAGAATTCAGAGTCCCTCCTAGTCACTGTTGCCCACACAACTCACTCAGATCCATTGTGTAATGTGTGGCGATATTTCTTCAGTATTGTCTTGATTTACACTGTTGTTTAACTTTTCACAAATTGGGCTTACTTCTTAAATTCCCTGAGACTAGACACTAGTTGTTACTCTGTGTTATACACAGAACTTTATAAATTATAGATATGTAATCACTATTTGTTTATTTGACATGGTTTGTAAGACCAAGTTTTCATAGCTAAAGATTTACCATTATGCTTCTCCCCAAGTCTTTTCCCTAGAATTTGCTAAGTATTCTCAATTGTTGCCCTAATGTATTTTCTACACCCATTGGGAACCTCCTATGTACTATGTACTTTCATAACGCTGCATTTTTTTAATTCCCTTATATTGTATTTTGACCCCAGGTCTGTACCTCCTACTTTGTCTCTCCTGTTAAACTTTGTGAGAGCAAAACATAGATTAGCTATTTTGTAAATCTCAAAAATGGTCAATTAAAGTTTTAGCTGAAGGGCTGAGATGTTGTTGCTGTCATGTATTAAAGCAAGTTATAAGAGAGATAATAATGCAGAATGCCACAATAAATACAAAGAACCTCAGGCTTTGAAAGAAGTATCTTTACCTCAAAAATATGTGAAGATTCTTGAAAATCAATATGAAGCACTGGGGTTATAAAGAGATTTCTTTGGAGAGAAGTGCTGGCTGTGTTACAAGTTGTACAGCAGCCTCAAACTTCCAGTGGGAAGCTACATGGCAACAGCAAGCACAGTGAGATGGCTACAAGGACAGTACCAGTGCCATCTAAACTTGGGAGGAGGAGATAAACCATTAATTTAGAGTAGACTCTCCACTTCCTTGAAAAATCTAAAGATGAAAGATTGTGGCTCATTCTAAGGCAGCAGGAAAGAAAGAGAGAGAAAATTGCCGCTATACTGTGCTGGAAAACCAGTGAGACCCTCAAATACGGGTTAAAGGAACTTGAGTCCAGAGGTCCAGATAGGAAACTCATGACAAAAGAAGTGTCAGTTAGTGGTACAAGTAAAAGGGAAATTTCCAGCAGGCCCTCGTCAGAAGATGAGGGAATGCTGACAGAGAATTGGTGAAGAAAGAATACACGCCAGTAAACCAGCGGCCGTGTGATGAGGGGGAGGGAACGTGAGGCCACTGTGCCTCACAGGTCCCTGGAGTGAGTCTCAGCTGGAGGGTCCAAGAAACTTGGAGAAATCGGCTTTAAAACCTGCTAGGCTCAGAGGCCTTGGAACATCATGGTTGGGCCAAGCCTTCTGAACCCCTCTCTTCTCTTCCCCACAAACTGTAGTCTTCTAGGACCCCCAACACTTACAACTATGGAGGTGAGGACTGCAGAGGGATGGAAACTGAGGGGAGAAGCCTTCCAGGTCTTCTCTCAACACAGCTTCAACTTAGCCTAGCAGACAAAGGAAGAGGAATATTTAATTTAAATTGCACTAAGACATTTTTTAGTAACTATCCATTTTAATTATTATGAATTTTGAAAAATGTATCATGAATAGTCAACAATAGTCATAAAATTCATATGGTCTTCTGGAGAATTCATGCAGAAGGAAAAAATCTTCACTCCATTAAACATGTTAACAATAGAATGACAGAGAGAAAAAAATCAGTATTTTACTTTTATTGTACCTATGAGTCATCCAATGTTCCTCTTAATTAAATACTTACTGATTATTTTTGTTTTTAAAATTCTGTAAAAATTAAAGTAAAATGTCTTCTAATAAAAGTTAAACTCTTCATAAAGTCAGTTAAATGCCACTTGCATTTCAGTTAAATTAAACACTCCTTTAAAATTAAGCTTTATCTGTAATTTTATGTATGTTCTAAGGATGATTAAGTAACACATTAGTTCAATTCAGTTCTATCATTTCTATTTATCAAATGTTTTACAATATGTACCCTTAGCACTGTTCAGGCACTACGGGAGACATTAAAGAGGATTATAGAAACTTTGTTTCCACAGAGCTTACCATGTTTCTGAATTAATAAAGGTTGTACAAAAGTAATGTAAGTATCAGACAATATCAGTGCAATAGGATCCAATCAAGTGCCTAAATATAAGCCACATAAATGGCAATGTACAGTCAACGATTAACATTGTTTAAATGGATCTGAAAATATATACAATAAGAACGATGTGGGCTTTAGATCAGACTAAATACATTATAAAATGTCTATTATATTAGGAAGATCATCATTAATTCAAAAAATTAATTACCATGTGCCAAATATGAGCAGGCACTAAGCAAGTACCAAATATATTGATGCATAGAACAGATATTTTCTCTTCTCTCAAGGAACTCACAAATCTAATGAGATCCTAGACTATTATGTTGTACATATAAATCTCTTGATATATAAAATGCAATTTACGGACTACTTATGCTTGCACTTTCTAGATTGTTCTCTTTCAATGACCAGAGAACTATTCACATTTTTTCATTAAAGGGTAATTCTTTCAGTTATTACTTTTAGTTGTGGCCAAGACTTATGGATAATTTATTAAACACTAATGTTATGAGCATAGTACACTACCTATTTCACTTAATCTTTTTAAAAGATCTGTGATATAAATACTACCATTAACCCCATTTTGTAGAAGAGAAAATTGAGAAACAGAAAGTCAAAAAACCTGCTCAAGATCACTTAGCTTTGCTGGAGTTCAGATCTAACACTGTCAGTACAGGATACTTACTATGGTTTAGATCTACAATGTGCCCCCTCAAACCCATGTGTTTAGAAGTTGGGCTTTTGGAAAGTGACTGGGTCACGAAGGCTCTAACTTCATCACTATATCTCATCAATGGATGAGATCATAATTTCAGGGCATTATTAGGAGGTGATGGAAACAGAAAGTAGTGAAATGAAAGGAATACATTATAAGGTTGTGATCTTGGGGACTACATTTGGTACCTCTCCCTTCCTTTCAAGATCTTTCCCTTTATCTTTATTTCCTGGTTCTTGTGAGCTGAGCAGCTAAAAGCAATGGATTTAGCTAACCATGGACTGAACCATTGGAAACTGTGAGCCAAAAGAACAGCTTCCTCTGAGTTGTTATTCCTCAGTATTTCAACACAACAAGAGGAAGCTAACATAAGCCTTTTGACTACATTTTTTAAAACACACATGTACGCATAGAGTTTAGCAGTAAAATGAGACATACAAACCAGTAAAACAATACACAAGAATGCACTAAGTGATCAATTAAAAGAACAGTACCACATTGGATTTTTAAAACCTACTTTGGTTACAGTCAGATTGTAGAAGTACTTTGCAATTTAGACTTTGAATTTTCTAAGCTACAGTTTCTTCTGTGAAAAGGAACGCAGAATATTGGCTTGGAAACCAGATAACTAGGGTGAGTACGTAGATAATTATGTGGATGAAGATGTTGGGGAAATAAAAAAGTACTCCACATATGTCAATTTTTTCACTGTTTATTCATTTAAATTTACCATCTTTCTTAACGTTTTATATTTTTGCTTGTTATTAAATGAGATAAATTCTAATAATTCTCTTTTAGAAATCTTTCTTTGACTTGGAATTAGGGAAAAAATTTTAAACTACGAAGTTAAAAGTATAAGCAAGAGTTTGTTATGAGGTATGTATCTGATTTTATACTGAAACTGTTTGGAGAGGAAGGAATTGGGACACTCCGTTCACCTTAGAGTCCCTATATGGTAAGAAATGTTGAGGCTTATAGCTGGAAAATTTTGCTTTTAGGAGAGAAGGACAAGACAAAAGGCAAAAGTGCTATTTTAAAATAGGACAGAGTGAAATAGGATAAAGAATAACCAAGAGGAGTCTAAAATTAGGTAATCATTTGTACCTAGGATCACTGCTAGAAACAAAATCTTTCCTTTTTTCCATTTTTATGACATTGAATGCAACATGTATGCTTGGCAATGGTAGAATGAACACCTGCTACAATTGATGTTATTTCTAAAGGATGAATTTCAAGTCTGCTGTGACTGCCCTCCCTTCTACCACACATATGAAGTGATATAAGTGATTTTAGTTTTCTTCAAGGAATGTACTCTATTACAGTCCTAAACCTGAGCTAGCTCTGTTCTATCTATGATCTGAATATAAATAATTTTCACTTATTTTTTGTTAATTAAAAGGAATCCACTGTGAAGAAGACATCAACGAATGTTTATCAAACCCCTGCAAAAATGGCGGCACTTGCGAGAATTTGCCTGGAAACTATACTTGCCATTGTCCGTTTGACAACCTTTCGAGAACAACTTACGGAGGACAAGACTGTTCCGATATTCTCTTGGGCTGCACACATCACCAATGCCTAAATAATGGAATTTGCATCCCTCACTTCCACGATGGCCAACACGGATTCAGCTGCCTGTGTCCATCTGGTTACACTGGACCACTATGTGAAGCTGTCACCACACTTTCATTTGGGGGCAATAGCTTCCTGTGGGTCACAAGTGGCTCGCACACAACCCAGAGCTCAGTCTGTAGCATCGTCTTCAGGTTTCAGACGGTTCAGCCTATGGCACTTCTATTTATCTGGGGCAGCAGAGACGTGTTTGCAAAGCTGGAGTTGCTACACGGCTACCTGCACTTATCAGTTCAAGTCCATAATCAATTGCGAGTGCTCCTGTATATTTCCCACAACACCAGCGATGGACAGTGGCACTTAATGGAGGTGATATTTGCAGAGACTGTGACCCTTTCCCTCACTGACAACTCCTGTAAGGAGAAATGTGTCACTGAAGCTTCTTCTCCATTTGAAATTAATCAATCAATATGTATTTCCCGGGACTCTTTTATGGGCGGTTTACCAGTGGAAATGACCAGAGATGGTATTGCACTGCTTAACATCTATAACACAGCGTCCACACCTTCATTTGTAGGCTGTCTCCAAGACATTAGATTTGATTCAAATCCTATTACCCTGGAGAACATTTCATCTGGCTTGTCATTAAATATTGAAGCAGGCTGCATGCGAAAGGACTGGTGTGAAAGTCAACCTTGTCAAAACAGAGGACGCTGCATCAACTTATGGCTTGGCTACCAGTGTGACTGCTACAGGCCGTATGCAGGCCCCAACTGTCGGAGAGGTGAGAGGACGCTGGGCACTCTGGAGGGCTGTGCCGCTGGGCAGATCAACATAAAAACAGCCAGTCTGCTGCCTCCTGTTACAAAACATAATGTCCCTTTGAAACTTATCCTGCTTTTTTTCCAACAATGAGAAAAGAGAAGCGGGAGATGATGTGTATTAATTTTGAGTGAGTTCATAGGACATTCGTGCTCCACTCAGACACAGATGTAAAAAAAGAAAAAGAAAATAAGCAAATAGCCCTATCCAAATCAGTTTTCATCTTGGTGTTGACCAAATTCTCTTAGAAATTTTACCATGCATTACATATCAGAGATTTATTGTAAATCCTATTTCAAAGAGAATCTTTTGTACAAAAAAGGCTTTTGTAGACTAAACGAGTCAACGTCACACAACAGCAGAGTATGTTGTGCTTCGTGGATTCTCAGTAAACATTCATCTCCTTGCTTCCCTTTCTATGCAATTAACCCTTGCTCCAAAATCATGCTTCAATTTATACATTTACAAATCACCGATTTCATTCAAAAGCATCATCTCTAGGACTGCCTCGAGAAAACAGGTATCTCAAGAAAAAAAGGGGGAAGAAAAAAATGTGAAAAATAACCACAGTGAGACTTGGTAAATGCCATAAATGAATTGATCTGATTTCTCTCACAAAGTTAAGTTTTTTATCTTGAACATCATTCCACAGATAGTTGATGATGGTGATAATATATACCTGTATTATTATTATTGTCATCATCATGCATTGGAAAAACCTGAGAGGTTATTGTAAGAGACTGCTTTGAAGTTTAGCACTAATTTACTCCAAGACTTCGGAGTAACTCGAAGTAGGACAACATCTGGTAAATAGCCTTCTCTGCTTTATATAAAGCAAAATTAAAACCAGTCTTAGTCCATACCCTACTCCACGTCCAAATGGCTAAGAATTATTAGAAACTATTCACGAGTTTCTCCCTGACCACAATATTCATTACAAATCATGGACCTGCTTGACAATGAGGTATGACATCTACTAGCTCTATGCGATATTTTAAATGGAATGGCAAGTTGTTTTGTGATTTTTTTAAGGCAAAAAGGGGGAATTATGCTGAGGCAATGGTTCACTTTTTGAAGAAAAATTTAATTGACCCAAGGCAATATTTTTACTACATATACAAAATAACAAACAGATGCTGACTCATTTTGACTGGCTTCCAGATGCAGTGACCCATGAGGTTAATACTGACCATGGTGATGCTAACTGTCCTAGTAAATATATTCAAGAGATGCCAACCCAGTGTGTTCTGGTTTTCTTTAGTTTATTTTTCCCAACTTGGAAAATTATGAACTTTTTAAGCCACGTACTTGAATTGGTTAAACTTTCTTACTTTCCCCAGTATCCCTACATAGTTTGAAACTATTTAACCCCCATGAGAATGTTTGGCTTTAAGAAATTATAGGGAAAGAGTTTTGTCAAATCTTTCCTTTCTGACAATTATTCGGGTAAGTTTAAGAGAAACTATTTTTCATATCACCTCTTGGTCATGAAACTAAAATATTCTGTATTGGCTCTTATCTGTGAAGAATGTTTTCCAGGAGTCTATTCCCACTATAAAACATGTTTCAGTGCAGTAATGAGAACTTGGAGTCTGCTGTTGCTGCACATGTATATTCAAGAGGGAGGAAACACACTGAAAAAAGAAGGCAAACTTTACCCAGATTATGATTTTGGTACAATGTTTCCCAGTCACAGTACGTACTGAAGGGAACAAGTAGAATAGGATAGATGATTTACTTAGCTAACTAAATGCAAAAGACAGGGATTTCCAATATAAGTTGAACTTGCTAAAATGATCTAAACTCTCAAGTAGGATAGTTCTAAGAAGAGTTTTCCTAAGCATTACCCACAGAACCGTCTATAAGGTTATCTCAGCATGGCTTGTTTTGATTGCAAACAGAAACATAAAGCTTCTGAGATATTATTTAGATTTGTAACATCCTCTTTTATTCTGGAAAAATATTCAATTTATAAAAGCAATCTATGTAGATTTTACCTTCTGTTTTACACCCAGACTTTGGGAATTTTATCATCTTAGAATTATAAATTCACATATATAGAAGAGGCTTTATTCTATGGCTGGGTTTTTTACACTACTGGGCCTGTCTTGTGTAATGACCCAAACCTCTGTTTAAACACCTTCACTCAATCTATCTTGCAAAAAATTTCCAATCAGGTCTTTTGTTATATTCAAATGAAGTATGATTTGCACAAATCTCTCACTCCTTACATTTTAATTCTTAAAGATGTTCATATAAATCTTAACATCTCTTCTTCTTGAGAATATGTATTTTAAAGAATCTTGCTCTATCCAAGTCATCACCTCTATCATACTACACACCCCAGCTTCTTCAGCTGTTTCCACATGACGGTCTTCAGACCCTTCCGTACCTGCTTGCTGACTTTAGAATAAATTTGCTTCTCTGTCTTCTTTCTAAAATACGCTGTCTAGTTGTACTTCATGCTCAACAGTGACACAGGATCACCATCTCTCCTAGACACTGTGCCCCTGTTTTTTGTTGTGTTTTGTTGTTTTCTGGTGCTGGGAATCGTACTCAGGACCTCATGCTTACCAGGCAGGTGCTGAGCCACTGAGCTATATCCCCAGCCCTGTGCCTCTGTTTTGCAGTTTAACATTACAGAAAATTTTCTGGCAGTCTTATTACATGGTTTCTTCTGAGTTCTTGCCACTCATGATGTCACAGAGTTTTGCCCTACACCCATGAGGAATATTTAGATTTTTCATGCCTTTTATTTACTCTCATTAAATTTCATCTATATCAAAATCATTTTCCCCTTTTTATGTTATTCTTCTTTAGGACATATCAATGACATATATGAGAATCATTCCTTCCATGTCCACAACAGAGTTATCGGTAGCTTTGGGTATTTCTAAAATCATGTAGTACATCACACATTCTGACTACCTGCTTGTGATTTCTGGAGAATAGGATTACTGGAGAGTCAGGCTTCTAAGGAAAAGAGAAAACAGCTTTGTGTTCTGTCTTTTAATCTGGATCCACAAAGTAGTGCTGCAGGCATCGTATGATGACCAGCGGGGCGTCCACTCCCTGAGGTTGAATGACTCTGTGCATATCCTCACACCCCAAGGGGTTCAAGAGCCAAATTTTCTTATTAAGCATTTTATCTCACATGAAAGTACTGTGATGCATTCAGAGATGTTAACCTCTTCAAAGGGGTTATTTTATCTAACAGTAGACTTTGAAAGCTACCTGGAGTTGCCTGGAGCAGGTGGTCTCTAAACGTAGATTCAAAATGCAATGTTCCTGCAGGAAATCAAGTTAGAGTTCTGAAAAATGTAGCTGTTTATCCAGGAGGTCTTCAAACATAGACTTTGCCTAACAGAGTTTCACTATTGTTCAGGTAAACTAAAATATCTCTTACCTTTGCCTACACTTCAACTGGACCACGAGATGGCATTTAAGCATACAAGAATATGCTTTCTTATTTCTGGTTATGACTGAGATATGAAAACCTAAAGGCAACAATATCTTTAAGACATGTGCTTGTCAAGTTCATTGATGATCCTTACATTGCAAAATTCAGTGGTCGAATCTCAGCCCTCTCTTGCTTGACCTCTCAGTAATGATTAGCACACTCCAGCACTTCCATCTTCCTGAAAACTCTTTCCTGCTTATGCTTATGGGCTACCACTGGCTCAGGGTTCTTCTCTACTGGCTGATTTTTGTGTCTTATTTCACCAAAAATTCCTAAATTATTAACCCAGACATCTCCCCTGAACCTCTGTATGAACTACATATTAGGCATCACCACATGAATATTGTATAAGTCATTTCAAATTAATATAAATTCCCATTCACCCCCAGTTTGTCCCTTTATCTTTCTTTCTCATCTCTACAAATGGAAACCTCTTCAAGATTACTGATTGGGGCAAAAATCTTGAAAATGCACTTGTTCTGGAAAATTCTGGGACTATTCAAACTATTTTGAAAAATCTGACTACATCTCACCACCCCCACATTACTGAGTTAAGTCATAATCATTTGTGCCTTGAATTACTGTAGTAATGTCTCTTTCTTTGGGTTTTTGCTCAAATGTCATATTCTGAGAGAATTCTTCCCTGACTATTCCATTTAAAATTACAATTACACTTCTAACTCTTAATCTTCCAGTTTGCTTTCACTACCTAATTCATCTTATGTCAAGTAGTTTCTTACTTCCTGACATACTATATAGTTTGCTTCTTTATATGTGTCTGATGTGTCTTTCCCTAGCTGGAATACAGTGTAAACTTTATAAGGATGAGAATTCTTGTTCCCATTATATCACCAATGATTTTAAATGTCAAATTGCATTTTTTCACATCTCAGGAGTACTGTTAAGAATTCACTTCAATAATATTGCCATTTGTGTAATCCTGACTCTTCTGACCACAGGAAATGCTGGATGAGTTTGGCACACTGCCTTTTCCCTATTTCCCTGTCTACAAGTGCCTCATTCTTCCCAATCAGGACCATAAAAGGAATCCTTTTCTTCCTTTTTTCAATGCCGAATCTTTTACTGTGTGGGTTTCATCTCAAAAGAGGATCTCCTAGCTTCATTCTTCGTTTCTACCCTTTACTAAAACCAGTTTGGTTTAATGACAATGTTTGCCTCATGTCTTCCAACTGGCATATACAACTGCTTAAAAAGCCTGTTCACAGATGTTGCATGAAGTGTTCTCATCCTGAAACTTCTTCCATCAAATTATATTATTAGGTATCTGACATTTCACCATTTGAGCCCCAGTATTTTATGGCAGTGAAGGGGATGTTCCTCAGTTATCAGTGCAGAAATATTTTGTTTTGTGCTTAATGAACCTCAACCATAAAGTATAAACCAAAATATAGTTATTTTTGAATAAAGTGAACTCATAAGGTCAGAAAATGAGGATAAATTGCTGTTATATTGAATCAGTCTATCATGAACTTGAAAAAGTACATATGAGTGTATATGTGTACAAAATGTTTGTGTTCTGTCTCTTACTTTTGAGTCTTAAGATGTTTTTTCTTTACTTCTCCTCAATTTCAACACTGAAGAGTATGTGGCAGGCAGATTTGGCCAGGATGGCTCCGCTGGTTATGCTGTCTTTAAGGTTGATGAGAATTATGGATGGAACTTCAGCCTTTCCATGTTTGTGCGAACACATCAACCATCGGGCTTCCTTCTAGCTTTGGAAAACAGCACTCATCACTATATTCGTGTCTGGTTAGAACATGGAAGACTAGCACTGCTGACTCCAGGCTCTCCAAAATTACTAGCAAAATTTATTCTAAGTGATGGAAATTTCCACTTAATATCCTTGAAAATCAAGTCAAATAAAATTGAACTTTATCAGTCTTCACAAAACTTAGGATTTATTTCTACTCCTACATGGAAAATCCAAAAAGGAGATGTCATCTACATTGGTGGCCTGCCTGATAGGCAAGAGACTGAAATTAACAGTGGGTTCTTCAAAGGCTGTATCCAAGATATAAGATTAAACAACCAAAATCTGGAATTCTTCCCAAACTCAACAAACAATGCATCCCACCATCCAATTCTTGTCAATGTGGTCCAAGGTTGTCCTGGAGACAATGTTTGCAAGGTAGGATTATTCATATGACTGTGTACACATTGCATGCTAAATTTCTATTTTATGAAATATGTAATTTATTGAATCAATTCTTTGTAAATAATGTCACAAAGATGTTGTCACTGACCCACCAGCCAAAGAACACTGTTTTATCACGATATTCCCAGAAAGAGAAGGATTTATACTGAGGCATAAAGTGATAGCCTCACTCTGGCATCCTGGTGTATTTGACAACTGAGATAACTCCAGTTACATGCTTCTCTGCCTCCACAACAAGCCAATTATTTAACAAGAATAGTGCCTTAATTCCTAAACTCTAATGGCATCCAGAATTTTAACTGAACTCTTTTGGGAAGATCTTTTTTTTTTTTTCACTTTTTTTTTTTATTTAAAAGAGAATAAAACAAAAGGGGGCAGTACAGAGCAGATCAGAACAGGACAACATAGGCAACACAGTGCTTTACATTAAGTCAACTGGACATCAACAGTATCTAACACCATATCTCTTACTCTGCTATAGTTGAGCATAGTTTCAACTACAATAATATCAAACATAACACAATAGTATAAAGCCATGCATATAGTGAAAGAATTACAGGGCTTTCTGAACCGAATAACAGAAAATGATCAATGGGTACTATAACATCTCATTTTTGATAAAAAAGAAAAAAATTTGTTTGAACTATCACACATATTCAAATTCCAATAAGACACAATCTTAAGTATCCAGCTTCTGTTGTTTAAACTTTTATTGAATCTAAAAGGAAAAAAAATCTAAGAGGTAATTTGGATTTGAAATCCTCTGGAATATAATTTTCAGAGACCCCCACCCCGGTTTTTTTTACTTCTTTCATAGCCTCTTCTAAGAGGTGCTTTAAATACAGGAAACTGTCAGCTCTGCAGGAGCTTTCAAAGGAAAACAATGGTACATACAGTACATGTTGAACGTTTGTTGAGCTCAAAATATTTCCATACCCTACATTTGGTCCTAAATACACACACAAATCATCAAGACATTACTATAGGAACATTTCCAATGTACCTCACACTACTTTGCAAGTATTAATGCAACTGATTCTGTTGCAGGATTACTGTATAAGACAGGCATTGTTATCACCATATGTGTTAGTTACAGATAAAGAACCTGAAATTTAGAAGGTTATGTGAGGCTGGAGTGTAGCTCAGTAGAACAGCACGTGCTTAGCATGCACATGGCCCCTGTTTTAATCCAAATACAAACAAAACCAAACCCAAAAATAACAGGTTTATGTAACTATCCTACATCGTATGTTAATAGTAGATCTGGAATAAATACAGTCCAGGCTCTAAAAAATTTCCTTTTTAATGTTTTATTTTAAAGACTTTGTAAGGGACTCTGTGAGAACTGAAATGATAATAATATGTCTATGATCAGAGACAGAGTAGACAAGGAGAGAGGGCGTTGAACTGGGGCCCAGGAGAATAGGTACTAAGCTTCACTATTTCATTTCAGTATTGAAGGGACCTCAGCTTCCTCATCTGTAAAAACAGGAGTAATAATTCCTACCTCAAGTGACAGTGTTTGTGAGAGCACTTGACAATTTGCAAATTACAGAGAACATCGTTATATTTCAAAAATCTTATCTTGTATTAGAGATCGAGTTTATATTTTCTCTCATCTCCTTTCTCCATCACTCATTTTCCAGCTGCTCTTTTGGAAAACAGTTGGCAATAGGAGAGGTCAGTTTTAGTTTGTATAATTAGCAGTGTTCATTCAAGTTTACAATCTAAAAATGTAGAGAAATTGTTGTTTTGAAACAACAGATACATGTTCTTGCTTTTCGTATTTCTATATTGAGTTTCTGGTGCTTATTTGAGACTTTGATTTCTTTCCTTGTGCAGTCTAACCCCTGTCGCAATGGCGGTGTCTGCTATTCCCTGTGGGATGACTTTTCCTGTGCCTGCCCTGCGAACACAGCCGGGAAAACCTGCCAGGAAGTGCGGTGGTGTGAACTCAGCCCGTGTCCTCCCAGCACCCACTGCCAGCCGGTGCCCCGAGGGTTTGAATGTAAGTAAAGTTCGAAGCTGTCGTCAATCCAATTAAGTTGGTGTATTTCAGTTGTTCAAACAAAATACAGGCACACTCCACTTCTTGGAGAAATTTGTGTTGTTTCCCTACCTGAGTAGTTTGAAAAACCTGATAAAATACTGTAATGGCCCAGATTGGTTTCTTGCTTCTTCCTGCCCCGAGTATTTGGATGGAAAATTGACATCTCTGGTTATCTGATGGTGATGTGTGAATAATAAACCACCTTCTTTTTCCTCATGACTGGGAATAAGAGATCTTCTTTAAAAACCTAAAGCTTTCTCTCTTGTAAAACAGCATGAAAATATCTACAAGGGCTCCTTGTCATGATAATATACCATCATGCATATGATCAAACATGTTAGGCACCAGGTTAAGGTTTGCAATGATTATTTCTTTCCATGTGAAAGGTTTTCTTGCTTCTTTCAGTACTAGAACACACAGTCTCTCAAATGTTAGCAATTTGAATATTACATTCACAATTTTGACATGTTTACATAAAACCATGCTATCATTTATATTGTCTTTTCCCCCACTTCAAAAATAATACAATCAAGTAAGATTTAATAGACTCACATGATTCACTTCAATTATAACACTTGGATGATGTGTTATAAATTTTTTACTTATGGTTTTCTAATCATTACTTTTCAAAATAAAGGATAAAGTTTTTTTTTAGAGTTTTTTTTATTGAATAATGTTTACTACGCATCTCCCATATGTCAGGCACTATTCTATGTTTAAGAACTAAGTGAAATCCTACACAGAGAAGAAGCTCATACACTAATGCAGAAAATCAAACAAGGAGCCAAACAATATAATTTCAAATGGTAACAGGAGCTAAAAAATAACAGTAATGGGATAGACAGTGGATGTAGGAAGGAAGTTATTTTAACTTAGGCAGTTAAAGAAAGCTTCTCAGGGGAGGTGACAGTGAGCAGATATCAACACCGAGGAAGAACCAGGTATGGGAAGGCATGGGGTGAATATTCTAGATTTAAGTAAGGGTAAGTTTAAAAGGTCCTCATTGGAAACAAGCTTGTCTTCAATAAGTGGCAAAATATGTTGTGGCTGTGACATGTGAATGAGGAAGAGTGGTAGGAATTAGAATGAGAGAGTTAATCAGAGGTCAGGTTGCATAAACTTCGGGGGGTTGTTTCGAATTTGTTTCTGGCTATGACGATATTAATGAAAGTTCTGAGCTAAGGAGAGGCTAGTACCTTCGTCTTCATGGCCAGAGAAACAGGTACACTAAGAAGTAATTAGTCTATATGAAAGATGACAGTCACTGGCTGTAGTGCCTGAAAAGTACGGTAATAGCAGTGTTTTAAGGTCTATTATTACTGAAGATGGAAAAATGAGAATAGTGAATCAACTTCTGGTTGTGCAACACGGAGATCACTGTGACCTGAGAAATGGTCGCAGTGAAGTTATTGGGACAAAATCCTGAGTGGCTTGTATTAAAAAGAAAATAGGAAATTAGAAAGTGAAGAGTGAGAATATAAAACTACTAGAAATTTAGATGATAAAGAGAAAGCAAGAAGGTAGGGGACTGTCAGTAAATACTTTGGGGTCTGGTATATGTGACAGCTGTAAAATGTTTGTACATTCATATGAAAAAACAGAAAGGGAAGGGAAATGTTGAGCTGAAAAGAAAAAGATGCATTAAGAATAATGCATGTGCCCGGCATGGTGACACATGCCTGTAATTCCCACACTGGTGGGGCTGAGGCAGGAGGATCCTTGCGAGTTTGAGAGCAGCCTGGGCTACAAAGTGAGCTCGAGGCCAGCCTGAACTGCATAGCCAAATCTTGTTTCAAATTCATTACAACAGGGTGGAGTCAGATGAGATCCTGATATTGTTAAGGTTACAGATTTCATTGAAATCTATGGCTGTTCTTATTTCTTTTATCTTCTCAAGAATGTGTACAGGAGAACATAGCAAAAGATGGTTAGATATTTTAAAAGATAAAACAAACTGTGAATTAATGATCTGATAAAATGAGATTTAATGGAGAAAAGCAGTAAGATTTCCCAGAAGTGCTGTGCTCCCATGCAATATGTGGGCATAAAATAAGAACAATTGACATGGCTGTGTATTTTTTCCTAATCCTATTTGGTTTAGGTAGACAGATAGTGGTTTGGCATATAATTGGAATTCTACCAGGTGAGCAAATCAGTTACTTGGAATTATGCTTCTACATGCCTGCTGGTCAGCGTACTTGGAATTCAGATTGCACTGTTAACTTGCTGTGTCATGATAGCTGAATTCGTGATTTCTTTGTATTCTGTATGCATAAAATGGATAATCAGTGCCTTATTTATTGAAACAAATAAAAAATAAAAATTATTATGCCGTAGGCTTCCGATGAAAAAGAAATTTTAGTGTCACACCATCCACGTTTAACTTTCAGCTTCATTATTTATTTATGACATGAGCAATTATTAGCTTCTTTGAATCTCAGTTTCTTTTTTCATAAAAGGAGGATAATATTAATGCCTACGTTCAGGATGTCTGTACTAGAAATAGCATAAAAGCAACTAGGACAACATCTACTACAGTGTGTATCAATCAATACATGATGTCATTAATGTGATGATCATTACTATTAATAAAAGTGATTTTGTAAACATTATAGATTTCATAAAGTTAATAATTTTGCTTTCTCCCTGTAGGTATTGGAAATGCTGTTTTGAATAGGCAAAGCGGTAAAATATTGTTCCGAAGCAATGGAAATATTACCAGAGAGCTCACTAATATCACATTTGGCTTCAGAACAAGGGATGCAAATGTGATAATACTTCACGCTGAAAATGAGCCTGCATTTCTTAATATTAGCATTCAAGATTCCCGATTATCTTTTCAGTTGCAAAGTAGCAACAATTTTTATATTTTGCAACTGACAAGTTTGCAGTCAGTGAATGATGGCATATGGCACCGAGTGACTCTTTCCATGACAGATCCACTCGCCCAGGCCTCCAGGTGGCAGATGAAACTGGACAACCAAACATCTTTTGTGACCAGTGCAATTGCTACTGGAAGCCTCAACTTTTTGAAAGATAATACAGACATCTATGTGGGTGACCAATCTATTGACAACATGAAGAGTTTTCAAGGATGTCTAAGTACAATAGAAATTGGAGGCATTTATCTTTCTTACTTTGAAAATGTTCATGGTTTCACAAATAAACCCCAGGAAGAGCAGTTTCTCAAAATCTCTACAAATGTGGTGCTTACTGGCTGCTCGCTGTTCAATGTTTGCTTCTCCAACCCCTGTTTGCATGGAGGAAGCTGCGAAGACCTCTATAACTCTTATCACTGTTCTTGTCCCTTGGGATGGTCAGGAACACATTGTGAACTCAACATTGATGAATGCTTTTCAAACCCCTGTATCCATGGCAACTGCTCTGACAGAGCTGCAGCTTACCATTGCAGGTGTGAGCCTGGGTACACTGGTGTGAACTGTGAAGTAGATATAGACAATTGCCAGAGTCACCAATGTGCAAATGGGGCCACCTGCATTAGCGACACTAATGGCTATTCTTGCCTCTGTTTTGGAAATTTTACAGGAAAATTTTGCAGGTGAGCATAAGAGTTCATACTGAGCTTGTTTTTTGGAGCTGTATTCTATCTACATTTTCTTTGTCAAGTTGAAAACCTCTGTCTTCAAGGTATACATATGTATTATCCTAAACAGAAATTGGCTTTGGTCACTTCCATCACACTTTAATGGTATAAAGCCAAGATTTATTTTGCTAAGATGTCTTACAAGTATGAAATATTTCAGTCAGACAATTAACACAGTAATCTTTGTTAGAAAATGTCTCATGAATTAGGGTCCAGGGTCTAACAGACTAAGGCCTCAGGAAACTAAGGTATTTACAACAAATGTAAAATCTGAATTTTAGTATTGTTAGGGAAGGCAGGACTTTTATTACCAAAATAGTGCTCTAAGTTGTTTCAGTCAGGTAAATCTATAAAATCCTAAAGTCTACATTACAATATAACTTCTAAAAGGCAAAATTATGACTTCCAGAAAAATATAAAGTGAACATGTTTTTATGATTTTACTAGCCATCAATTAATGAGGGAACAAGTAAGATATAAAAACTAGTTCAAAGAAAAATATAAGGTATACACACACACACACACACAAATGAATGTCCCTTCCTATTATTGGAACAAAATATTCGATACTTGCAATTTAAAGGAAGAGAAGTTTATTTTGGGTCATGGTTCCAGTGTGTTAAGTCAAAACCTGAGTGGCTCCAAAGTAGAAAGTGTATGACACATGATACAAGGGACAGCTGCTTATTCAATGGCAGCAAGAAAGCAGAGAGAGAGGGAGACAGAGAGACAGAGAGAGAGAGAGAGCAGAGAGAGACAGAGAGAGAGAAAGAGAAGGGAAGAGCCAAGGACACGAAGGAATATACTCTTCCAGGTCACATACCCAATAACTCACCTCTGCAGACCAGACCCTACTTCCAAATACATGAGATATTAGGAAGACACTTTAGATCTAACCATTATAGTGAGGAAATGAATCTGCTAATAAATGTAGAACTGCTTAATATCGTATAGGAAAAATAGTGTTTGATATAATTGTTTATATATTGTGCCAATAAATTACATTGATACACATTCATTTATACTTTGACAAACAAGAGTCATTTGTGTTAATAACATTTTCTACAATTTGCAAGGTTATAATATTGCTTAATAAAGAAAATCTAAGGATATGCTGCTATAGCATCAACTAATACTGGAAAATCCTTTTTGGCACGTCTAGCATTCCATTGAATGTACATCTTCTCATCTCTTTAACCAATTTCAAAATATTTAATAATTTTTTTCTGAAATTACAAGATCAATATTTTATTTCAAGCTGTAAAAAAAGACAAGAAGTAGTGTTTTCCTTCTAAGTCACATTGCTTCAATATTTCTACATAAGTGGAAGTCATTATTGTTTTTACCAGTTATACTGCTTTAAATTTACTAAGTAATTGAGACATTATGGGGAGGTGAGAAAGGGCCATTATTAATAAGAAACATATTCTAGATCTTTGGAAAGTACAGCTCGAGTGGGTTGGCAGCCTATAGATATTACACAAATTCAGAGATAGTACCTTAATTACATGGACCTCTAATAGAAATAACATGTAACATATACAGCCATAAAAATTGTATGTTTTTTCATAACATTCATGTCCAAAACCTATAGTGGCAAGCTACAGTGATAGGTGCTAAGTGTTGACATATGTTACTTCTTGTGAGTTAACCAACTAGTTTGCCAATAAGTAAATAGTCTAATTAAAAACAAGAGAAATTCTTGTTCAAAATCAGCAGTGTTCAATAGTGACTCTGGATAAGTGAATGTGTAGCTAGCTCATCAAAGTCAATTTCTCAAAGACTAGAGTTCTAAAAGTACCTTCTAATGAGATACAGAAGTTAGTTATTAAATTTAAGATATATACAAGCCCTGCATCCGCATTGCTAATTGACCTCTTGCAAAGCTGGTTGACACTTTCAACTCCTTTGAAATGTCCATATGATGTCTTCTTTTTAAAAGTAGAATTGATTAGCTCTTGTGAGAAGACGCAAGTTTACCATCATCTAGTCCGGTTTCTCCATGTTAGCTCCAACACACATAACAGGATAAAATGAAATTCACTTTAAATTCCTGAGTATTTTTTCTGTACTGTAACTGATACCATGCACATACACTGCGAGTCAAAGTACAACAAACTTAAAACCTGTGTAAACATCAGTCCCTTCAAACCACTGGATTTTTTTTTTCTAGCAAAGAGATTCTGCTTAGATTTTAAAAATCTGTTCTGCCTTTGATGAGGATTCTTTAACGTGTTCAGCTTTGTTACTATACGAGAGAACCACATGCTGAATTCACAGGCATTTACCACAGTATTGTAGATAAACCTCCTGAACAGCACTGGGCTCGCATTCCAGAAGTCTATGAGTTATGACAGAGGGAGCAGGAAGTCTTGGCAGGGCAACTGAAGTTCAGCTCTGAAAGCCATCAGAGAAATCACATGAGTGCTTGGGTACCAAAGTGCTGTCCTTGCTTTCCTGGCCTTTATAGAGATGCAGTTTTCTTATGGCCTTTGTTGATTTATGAGGAAAGCAACAGCAAATCTAGCTTTAGCAAGTTCCTTTCCAACCCTAAATTTATTGCAACCCTGTGGCATAGATCTTATCTCAGGAATGAAAACTGCAGAATGAAAGATGGATAGCCTTGCCTGCTACAGTGCCCTACAGAATGGGCTTTTTGGTGGAGAAAGCGTTACTTGGATAACACCATATATCCTCCATCCTGAGTACTTAATTAGCTTGGCACTGACTCCATACATGAACTTTTCAAAAGTTTTGTTGAATGAAATGAACAAGATGAACAGCTGTGGATGCTACTTTTTATCTCTCTAGACACAGCAGATTACCTTCAACAGTCTGTGGAAATGAGAGCACAAATCTTACTTGTTATAACGGAGGCAACTGCACAGAGTTCCATGCTGAATTAAAATGCATGTGCCGGCCGGGTTTTACTGGAGAATGGTGAGTCACATTAGAACTTTGTGGAAGAGATGCTAGACGAAAGAACAGTGGGATTGCTCACAGATCATTTTTTCCTCTAATTTTTCATCTCAGTTCCCATAGGAAATTCTGTGTTGAAATACAGTTCCAGACAGAATCAAGCAATAAAAAAAAGATAAATTACAGTGTAGGTCAAAGAAGAGAACATTTCATTAGCCAAGATCTTGAATAGGGAAATAATGTGTTTTAAAATGTATAATGAGCTGTTTTTCTGGATTCGTGATTTCCCCTCCACTCACTCTAACACATGATGGAACTATGGTTGCCACTGAAGTAAAAGAAATCTCAAAGATTGCCTTGCACAATTACCCACCACCCCCAAAGCATGGCATTTCACCCAGAAGATTCTGCTTTTCCCAGAGAAAACCTTGAAATCTTCTTCACCTAATAAAGGGACAGTCCCTGGCTTCACACAGTCTGTAATTTTCTGAAAGTGTAGCTAAAAAATGTAGGATATGTACTGGACTGGCTGGAGATGAGATCAAGAGAGGAAGAGTTATGTTCTCTATAACCCTTAGAAGATTTGCAAAGGAACTGTTTCCAAAAGGGTTTTAAACCTGGGTTTTGTAGGACACAGATAGTGCAGAGACAGATACACATTAGTCATTCATTTAGCATTATGCCATGAACCTTATAATATTGTTCTTAATTCTTAGTACCTTATATTTTTGCAAGGAAGGTTTTATTGTTTTTATTCACAAACTAAGGTTAAGCAGTTAAGTGACAGATTATGCACCAGCCCAATTGTATGCTACAGTAAGGTTGAGCTGTCTTCAAAGCCTCTGCTTATCTGTTGAAAATTTTGCTTGTATAATTATATGAATAAGTCTTTGCTCACCAATTATTAAGAAAATAAAACAATGTGTCCTTCCATCTCATATATCACCAAGAATAAGGTAACTGATCTCCAATCAAATTTATGCATTGAACACATTTTAGCATGTCAGACACAACTGATAAATATTTTGACTGAATTAATTTCCCCTTAAGAGTAGTCAATAAAATAATGGATAAATGTGTACTCCAATTATGCTTTGTACTAATTTGAATTTTCTGTTTTCAGCTGGGTCTTTTAGCATCACATAGATACAGCTGATTTGCCATTTTTACAAAACAGGAGGAAACTCAGGCTATTCTTGCATAAAACCCTTGTAAAATGCTATTATATATGAGCTTAGAAAGTGAGAGAGTTAAGGCACATACCAGTTTCCATTATACCTGTCTATTCCATGCAATTACTAACTCAAAGATTATTCAGTTGACCTCTAGTTACATACTTTCAAAATACTGGTATTGTAAATATTTCCTTATCTTCAATATCTAGCTATTTTTAAATTGCTTAACTTGCTTAATACCACAGAGCACAAAACACAGAACTTATCCAAAGCTTTGGATTATTTTTCTCTGCTACTTACTTACAGCATTGTTTCTATTTACAAAAAATATTACACTTTCCTTTGATATGTAGTCTTTTTTTAAAAAAACACATTTGGTAGTTAAATTATTGATTTGAAATATTGCAAACAGGAAAAGCTCGTAATTTTCTTTTCCCTCCTAGGAAACTTTTCATTTGGATAAACTTCTCTGATGTAAAATGAGTTTAAAACAGTAAACCATTTTTTTAGCATCCTTACCTTTCCTTAGTTTGTCCATTGGATGCTAATAGATTTATTTTGTCTATCTATTAATTATCTTCTAATAAAAGCTCCATAGATGCTTATAATATGTGTCACAGATGCTTTTAATATGTGTCACTTGCTGTTTAGCACAAAATGGAAAAAGCTAAGGAAGAGAGAAAAGAATAATAGAGAAAGGCTAGAAAGTTGGAGACAACTTTCCAAGGACTGGGGAAATGAGCCTTCCACAACATCCAAGGGTATTGAAAAGCTGTCCTCTAGCGAATTGGCTGCTCCCCGCCTGGCTAAACCTTCAGCGTCACAGTATCGTCCCGGCAGGTCGTGAATGATGGATGAGGTGCACACTCTGGCCCACCCAAGACACAGAATGCCTGGCAAGCTCCTGTGAGTTGTCAAGCTTTGCTCAGATCTAATCAAAGAAGTCTCTTCCAGCCCAGAAGCTTAAGCCAAAAAAGGAAAATAAAACGCCTCAGCTATGCTTGGTATCTAACAGGATAAGGAGCTGTTTTTCCCAGGCGAAATCTTCCTTTTCTTTTATACTTGGGGTTGCCACAGCCACACGACCTCATCCTGGCATTCTGAGCCTGTTGATTAGTGTCCGACCCAAACAAGGTAGCTCTGCCTTTTGGGAGGTGGGAAATGAAAAAGTGTAACTTCTACAATCGCACGATTGTTGAAGAGATCCTTGATGCCAACATTTTACATGGATTTCCTAAAATAATATGTGTTAGTTACTGTTCCATCCCATGGTTTTAGAAGAATATTCAGCGTGTGGTAAACAAATAACTACAGAATGACAGAATATGAGTATTGAATTGATCAGTGCCTATGAGAAAAGCAAGTCCTTGGTTACAGATAAAGATAATTTACTGTTTTAAACAGATAAATGAAATGAATTTAAAGATTGCACCAGCAAAACATGGTGAGGAGAGAGATATGCTTACCCTGATTTATACATCACACAGTATATATGTGTCAAAACAGTATGTAATAGCCCACCATTATAACAAATTTGTTTTATATATCAGAAGAAAACAAAACAAGTCATTGGTGGAAAATTAGATAAAAATGGACAATGTCTCAGGGAAGAAGAAAACTTCAGTTTACCTTATAATTGATGTTGCTTCTTTGGAAAGTTTGGCTTTGAAAGTCATTTTATTGAAACAGAAATTATGCTTAGTTTTTATTTTTTTGGAACGCTAATTTTTTGCATGTGAAATCTTCTATTGCCTACTTTTGCTAATGATAAAATGGAATTTCAAAGAAAAAAAACTCATAATCTCTCAGAAATAAGCCTTTTTTGTCCATTTGTGTGTGTGCCTGAAAATGTGTTTGGTGGCCAGCCAGGGGCACGGAGGCGTTCATTCTAACAGCCTGTGTAGCTTGCTCAGTGGACTCTTGGTTCACCTGTTCTGTGCAGCTAATAAACAGTTACAAGGTGGTAAACCCACTAGTGTTCTTAGGGGAGAAAGTGATTGTAGTACGGCCTGTTTCTCATGGCTTGTAAATACCTGCACCTGCTCTGTCGTTTACTTAATTCAGTGTGTGTGTGTGTGTGTGTGTGTGTGTGTGTGTGTGTGTGTGTGTGTGTTGCGCACACACACGCGCAAGTGTACACAATTATTTCTATTAAACCCAAAACCTTTGAAAGAGATTTTAAGGAACATCTCCTCCACTATCAAATGTAAAAATCGGGCGTTGGTAGCTAGGACTGTGCTGGCGTAGGTGGCTAAGTCGAACGGTTTCACAGCCCATGTACTCAGCAGGGTTCTGCGTGTCCGGTGTTTATATTCCAGGTGTGAGAAAGACATCGACGAGTGTGCCTCGGATCCCTGCGTCAACGGAGGCCTGTGCCAGGACCTACCCGGCAGGTTCCAGTGCCTCTGCGACGTGGCTTTCGCGGGCGACCGCTGCGAGCTGGATGTAAGCGGCCTCTCCTTTTATGTCTCTCTCTTGCTGTGGCAGAACCTCTTTCAGCTGCTCTCCTACCTCATTCTGCGCATGAACGATGAGCCGGTTGTGGAGTGGGGGGAGCAGGAAGATTACTAGCATGCCTTTGAGCATTCCCAGCAGCAAAGCCACTCAGTTCCGAGAAATGGCTTGACTCCTTTTTAGATCTCCAAAACAGAAAAACAGGGAGGAGGGAAAAGGTAGAATAAAACCACCTTGAAAATGAAAGTAATTCAAGGCTTATTTCAAGCATTTCACAATTACTTTGTGTCTATATAAAATATTTCCCAATTCTAGCTTAAAAATGGAGGGAGGAGAGTTCTTAATATAACCACAAATATCTGGTTATTAAGTGTATTTAGCACAACTCTATGATCCTTCTTAAAACTTCTATATTTGAGTGGTTACTACTGCAATGAAGAGACCATTTTCTCTTTCACACTCTATTTTTGTACATTTGTACTTTCCTATCAGAAGTTGCCCTCATTCACTGCTTCTATTTTATTAATGTTCTTCATTCTCCTCTATTATGTATGACATGAAAATTTGAAAATTACAATAGATGTATGTGTGTGTGTGTGTGTGTGTTTATTCAAAGGAATTGGTGCCAGTGAGATAGATTATGTGAGATATATGTGGAGAAAGGGAGAGAGGGAGAGAGAGAATTATATCCCTAAAAATGTAGGAAGAGAATGATCTGGTATCATACTCAAATTATACTTCATGAGAATAATTTCTCATTTCATAAGACTTTCAAAAGGACAAATAACCCTTGCTCTATTTCTTTATCTTCCAATATTTCCCCTTTCTACAAGTACAATGATGTTTGTCAATTACTGAAAAATTGATGAGACTATTGACTTTTCTGTTCATTTTACTGGCATATAGTCATGTATAAGTATCTTTGTGTGGATGTATTCTTCCAAAGGAAATATTCTTTGAAAAGGAAAATATTTTGATGCTATGAATTATTTCATGACACAGCTAAAATAACAATGGCCTGTTACATGTTACTTTGTAAATGTGTCTGTGTCTTTAGGTGCTGCCCTGGTTTGAACATATAAGGCTAATTTACCCATTGGATGATATCCAATGCACATTTACTTCTAATTGTTTTAAGAAAATTATTTCTCTGTGGAAATGACCAAGGTAAACCTACATATAACTTTAAAGACAAACAGAACAAAATAGTATATTATAAAAGCAAAGAAAATGAATTCCATTTTATTTTGCAATAGTAATAGAAGATTTTAAGTAGGCAATTCATTTTCTGTGTAGACATTTCAAACATTTCAGACATTTCAAACTGGAAGCAGTTAAATTTAACTTTTCCCTGTATATTTATCCATTTCCGTCACATTCAAGGCAGTGTGTACCATACCACGGTATTAGATTATCTCTTCCGAAGTAAGATTTTGTGACAAAGACTGGGAAGAACCTCTACCACCAGCATTTACAAGTGTTTACAATAAGCATTAAGTAGGTTATAGCCCCAAACTATACCTTTACTTGTCACCTTTAGTCCCTTTTAGAAATATATATATATATATATATATATATATATATATATAATTTTGTGTTTATGGACTATTCCAAAGGTTATATGTACTCTACAAAGTGTATTTAAGAAATATTCACTCACAGTTTCTTTCTCTGTACAATTCTGATATCTCTGTTGTCACTATAATTATCTGTTGCTTCCTGATTTTTCAAATAGTCTGTCATGAAATATCTGATTTTTAAAAATACTATCCTTTTTTATCCTTCTGTATTTTCAGCTGTGTTTTGTGTGACTATGGCTTTTGCACATTTGCATAGAAAAATAAAACATTATTTGCATCTGCTTTTCTCATCTGCTGATGCTTTGTTTCCCTTGACTGTGCCTTGCGGTATGAGGCTCACAAGCCAGACACACGTGCATGCACACACTTGCACACGCATGCACACACGCACACATGCACGTGTGCACACACGTGCACACACGCATGCACACACGCACACACGTGCACACACACACGCACACACATGCACACACGTGCACACACACACACACACACAACACTTATTTAAGAAACACGGACGACAGCACTGATCTCCTGAATCGTAACCTCTCCCTGTGTGTTGTTGTAAGTAACTCTGTGATATCAAGGCCAACATCCTGTGTACATTTGCTCTCTGGCAAGTGATAGCCCAGTTGACATTCTAGAAATGACGGCAATCCTAATTGTTCTTACTACTCCTTTACACTGCCCCCGAAAAAGCTAGTTATGTTTTAGTTCAATCTGGTTCTAACGAGATGTCAGGTCACCTAAGTGACAAATACAAACCTCTTATTCTGGACTGAGCTTTTAAGACATAGCCTGCATTTACTTGACTAAAAATCAATTTCATTCTACTCATTTTTTCAGATTGAACATCTGAAATAAAAGGGATGCATTTCTTGTCTCATCCACACATGGGGGGTTCGTTATCATCCCTTTTGATGAAAAGAGAAGTAGGAAGCCTGGGCAAGAGTGGACAGAGTGGTGTTTTGGTGGCAAGGAGAAACAACCAAATTCAATTATCATTATTTGAAAACTTATTCTGTACCTAGACTGTGACAAAACATTTTTAAAATCATGATTTTTTCCAGTTTTTTTCAATACAAGGTCAATCAAAATTTCTGACCTTCTAAACTCCTTGGTAAATGTTTTTTAAAGACCTTTATTTCCATTTCTGAGTTTTAAAATATAAGTTTTAAAATATAAGTCTTCACTTTTCAAAATTAGAATGAAGCTTTGTTCTAGAAATGATGCTATGGAAAATTTGAGTTAGTGATGTAAGTAAGAAACCAGTAAAGATGTGTTTCTCAACTACCGATATCATTACTACTACAGACTGTTTTACTTCTGTGATACTTTTTTTGATTTCTTCAACAAATGCTTAATGATTACCTACTATCTGCTATGCCCCATTGTACGTACTGGGGATACAACACTGAATTAGACGCGATCTTTGCTCATAACAAGCTGAAGGTCTCAAAGAAAATATAGGTAAACAGAAGGCAGGTGCTAGGTCAGGGTTAGGATAGAACTGAGGACTAGCTAGGTCAGGGGTAGGGTAGAACTGAGGACTAGCTGTGAGAGTTGTACATAGGAAGGGCATTTTGTCCACTTGTAACAGTGGACATGGAAGATCAGGGATGTTTACAAAAGCTGAAGCCTGGATTGGAAGGTAAGCAGGAGCTGGACTGTAGAAGGAGGCATGGATCAGTGAGACTGTCCCCAGTGAAGGGACGCCCAGGCCGGGCCATGTGTCTGGAGCAGAGAGTGGGAGCCTGGAAAGGCTGAGGCTGTAGAACTGCAAGGCCCTTTCAGCCGTGGCAGAGACTTTGCCTTTTCATCCTAATAGCAACAGGAAGTCTTTGAAAGTCACACTTGTACTTTCAAAGATCACTTTAGCTTCTAGGTAAAGGATGAATTAAAAAGAAAGGCAAGATTGGATCCAGAAAACCATGGTTAAGAGCCATTGCAGAGACACAGACAAAATAAAAGATTTAATGCTACTTTATGGCATTGAGGTAATGTGGAAAAATGACTAGATTAACAAAATTTAAGCAGTAATACCTTGTGATATGGACAAGGTGAAGGTCTAAGGGGTTGATATGTTATATATGGTGAATATTATCTTTTAAATATTCATTCGCTGAATAAATGAGTGAGAATAAAGTTTTGTAGGCTATCCATGTTATTCATTAATTAATATGAATATTCCAGTTTGGAATTCAAGAAATAAACTGGGCTTGATGCATAAATTGGAGATTCATGTTATATATACATTGCATTTTGTATTCTGTATCTCAATGGGTCCATATATAAAAAATCCATCTGAATTATGTGGTAATTGCTCTACAATAAACTACCTCAAATTTAAATATTACCATCCTCTTTCTAATGAAACAGGAGTCTGGGCTTGGTTTAACTGGGTCCTAGGCTCAGGGTTTTACAAGGCGGCATCAGCTAGGGAGGTAATCACATCTGAAGCTCCACTGGGAAGGCATCCACTTGCAAGTCCATAGAGTTTGTTGGTTGTGGTACTAGGGGCTTCAGTTTTTTGTGACTGTTGACCAGTGGCAACTCTCCCATCCTAGATGCAGCCCACATGTGGTTCCAGGCCACTGGGGCTCACCAGCATGGTTGCTAATGTCTCGGAAGCCAAAATAAGAGAAAGAGATTCTAGCAAGACAGATGTTACAGTCTTATGTAACATAATCACATCACCACGCCCATATAGTCACATGCATCTCCGTACATTTGTGGTGCTGTATCTGTTAGAAACATCGCAGTCACATCCACACACAAAGCGAGAGGATCAGAGAAGGTTGAACACCAAAGGTGGGGACCATGCCGTCCAAGTTAGGAGTCTCCATATTCTTTTCCACTTCAAGTATGATGGCCCATCTGTATATGATCCACTGATCAATTTTAAAATTTCTATTACCTTTTAAATTGCCAGACATTTTATGATCTTATAAGGCAAACTTCCTTTTGTCCATGCTCTATTTTTTTCATTATAATTGCAGTTCCTTATTTCCTTTTAAATACTCATCCTATTTAATAGTCATTTTAAGACTGTTCTAATAACTCAAACTCTTGAAGTGCTCGTTCTCCTATTTTTGTTCCTGCAGAATTTCCTTATCAGAGTTTTTCCTCTTGAGATTTGTAATTTCTCTGGATGAACACAACTTAAGAGGATTTCTTTTTGTCCTGTGGGAGTCCTTGTGCACTCGCTGGGTTGTGGAAGTGTTTCTGTCTATAATCCTGGCATTGGTCTTTTGTTAGGCAGCCAGGAGCTTTATCGGTCTAGAGCCTATTTTTGTGTGCTCTGTTTAAGGATTCTCGCAACATCTGGGTAGTTTAAGATGGTTTCCACACACAATTTAACTATAGTCCCTTTATAAAAACAATCCAGAGGGCTTTTCCAATCTCGGTTTTTACCTATCCTCTCACAACTCCACTTTCCAATAAGGTGGAACTTTCTGCCTGTCTTCAAGATCTGCACAGCTTGTCACAGTTCTTCCCTTACTATTGGATCCCATGCACCATTCCCTTCTCCTCTGCCTGGCAAATTCCTGCCCCTCTTGGATCTCCAATCTGATAGGAATTCTTTAGGGTCTTTTCCCTGATCACCCCAGAAAAAGGCCACTATTTTATTCCTGCTCCGTTCGCTTTCTGTCTCTCTTCTTGTGCTTTTTACTTGATAATATAGTCACCTGAGCAGATACATAAAAGCCAGTATTCAGTAATAATCTTCTTAATTCAGGGATTGTCTAACACATCTGACACAGCTCTATCAATGTTTGTAAGAATTTTCAATTCGCAGTACATGAGGAGTTTAAAAAGTATTTATATGTGTTTCTTATCTTGATATATTTCTTTTAATAAAAATAAATGCTAATCTCTCTAGAATGAAGTTTAGTATGATACACTTGTAGTAAAGTTTTATTGTCTTTGAAATACAAATAAACACTTATTCCTAGTAGTATAACAATGTCAAAAGGTAGTGCTTAAGTCAATCTACATTTTGACTGTCCTTTAGTTATATCAACGTAGTTATAATAGGTGCTATAAAATCTTTAGCTACTAATTCCAGCACCTATGTCATCTTGAGATTGGCCTTCTCTGATTTATTTTGTCTCAAACATGGTTTTTATTTTTGTTTTTTCTAATAATGTTGCATTGCATCTTGAGCATTGTAGATCATGTTTTGGAGACTATTTTTTTTATATTTCTTCAAATATATTTTGTTTTACCAAGAAGCCAATTAGTTCATTCCAACTCTCATCTTTGGGGTGGAGCCTCAGCGTGTGCCACAGCTGAAATTTCCACTCTGATCTTCTATCTTTAGCTGGACTGCCTGGAATCTGTCCCATCAGCATCTCTCAGGTCTTAGCCAGAAACATGAGCAGAAATTATTTTCAGAATTCAGGGCTCTGTAGCTCTTTCCTACAGAATTGCAGCTCTCTAATTTTCAGAATTTTCCTTTTCACTTTCTAGCTAACAAGTAAGCCTTGACTGCTTTGTCTGGCTCTTCAAACCTGTAAGATTACAGATTTTGCTCCTAGTTTTAGTTCATTAAATAGTGTTGATAGGAGACTGTACTCAGAAAACAGGTTGGAATGAGAAAATGAAAATTACTCACTGTTTTCCTTGCTTCTGAGTTCAGTCACCTTATAATCTAGTTCAAACTTTTATTTACTTGTGCTCACATATTTTTTTTAAATCCTATCCAGATTTTACTTTTTATCTACCCAAAGGTTTTCCTAATAGGAGTTACTTTTTTATTACTAGAAGTTGAAACTGTAGTTTTAAATAGATCATCTTAAACTGCATTAATGTAGATATTTGGTCCCAGCAAAAGAGATATGATTTTGTTTCTGACTTCTATCCTGACCAGGTCAGTTCAGTAGAGTGGGTTTACTTCTGGACATTAGAGTCAAAGGAGAATACTGATGACTGCCAGGGCCTAGATAAAAGCATTTTAGAAACAGTGGAATGATAAAGGAATGTTTTCTCATGAAAGGAAAGTCTTAAGGAAAGCATGAAACCATCTTTACATGTTTCCGTGGTTATCACAGAAATGTAAAAGTACATTTGTTCTATGTCAATACAGAGAGGAGAAATAAGATTAAAGGGTAGAATTTATAGGAAGATTCCAAGTCAGAAAAATGAAAAAGAAATTAACATTAGAATTGTTCAATAATGTAATGAATTGATTTTCACCAAAGTGAACTCCTACCCCTGAACGCTCTCACATAGAACCTGAGAGATGATATGTCAGAAATATTACAGAAGACACACTATGGCTGAGAGATTTGTGTACCTGAAATTTCTTAAGTATCTATGATTGGTTAACTAAGCACAACTAATACACTTTGTACACAGTTAAGATTGTGAGATTGGGAAGGATGTATCTGGGATTTTTTAATCATTAATCCATTGGATCCGGTTGTAGTAAAGAATGCTTCAGAATGAGAAATCATTTTAGTCACACTGACTTATATGCTGGATGTCCAGAAATTAAAAACCAAACACCATCAACTGTGTCCTGTTTACCATCCAAAAGACACCCTTGTCATTCAGAGTGGAATAAACTGGTCCTGGATGCTTGTCAAGCGATATGAAATTCTTCTTCCCCTTGTAAAATGAGTTACAGAGCTCATTAACCTAAGACAGTGAATCAGGAAGTAAAAATAAGCACAGTGCAGCAAGGGCTCCGAGTCATTTATAGTGACAGAATCATAAATGCTTTCTAGAGAGCTGGAGCTGTGCTTAATTATAAAGGCTGATGTCAAGGACAATGCAGACTGGCCCACATCCCCAGGCTTCTGTAGCAAACAGAGCAGTGGCCAATGGCACAGCGATTTTACTCTGTAAGGCAATTTATTTGTATCCTGAATTTGGCCTGCAGGAAAGAGACACCCAGAATGACATTCTCTTCAAATTATAATTTTAAAAAAGCATTCACTCATCACTGACCTTACACTAATTAGCATTCATTAGGGAGGAAATATGGCACTAGATATTTTTCCAAAGGAGACACACAAATGGCCAACAGGTATATGAAAAGATGCTCGACATCACTAATCATCAGGAAATTGCAAATTAAAACTACATGAGATACCACCTCACATGTGTTCAGATGGGTATTATCAAAAAAGCAAATGGGAACAAGTGCTGGCAAGGATGCAGAGAAATTGACACCTTTGCACACTGTTGGTGAAAATGCAAATGTCAAAACCGCTATGGAAAACAGCATGAAGTTTCCTCGAAAATTTTAAAACAGAAGTATTATGCAATTCAGCAACCCTACTTGTACATGGAAAAGAATTGCCTTCGGGATCCCAAAGATATTTCTAGACTCCTATGTTCATTTCTGCATTGTTTCTAAAAATCCTTGGCTTTTTAAAAATACAGAAACAATCTAAATGTCCTTTGAAAGTGCATGGCAAAGGAAAATATGGTATATGCATATAACAGAAACGTATTCAATATATGACACAACAGGACATTGAGTTAACTGAAACCAGCCAAGCATAGAAGGACAAATATAGCATGATTACATTTCTGAGATATCTAAAATAGTCTCACTCATGGAATAGGAAGGTAGATTAGTGGCTGCCAGGGGAGGGGAGAGAAGGAAATAGGGAGCTGCCATTAAAAGGGGGTATGTACCTAACAGCGCTGCATTGTGCATTTGGAAATTTGGTAGGAAGGTAGATTTCATGTTAAGAGCTCTCAACACTGATAAAAAATAAACTGTTTAAGGGAACATTGAAAATATTTAAATAGTGGGAAATGAATACAAATAGTTCTCACATGTTATTTTGGTGCATTATCAAGCCTTGAAATCAGATCTGATTGTAGTTCACTAACCTATTTTCCTTTCATCTTTTCACACATCGTTAAGATTTCTGCTTTACCAAGTTTAATGTTCTTCATTTCTTCAGGTGAGGTCATTGCAGCAGGCTTCCCAGAAACCATGGGACCTACACTTTCACCTTCAGAACACATTTCTTTATGTATCCAAAATAGAAAGCAAACAGGCGGTAGGAAGAAATGAATCCCGCATGGGAGGGGTAAAGCTGCTGAACTGTTTAGTGCTAAGTAGTAAACAATTATGAGAAACAGGCTGATGTTTGCCATGGAGTAACTAACTAACCATATTCTACTGCATTTTTGTTACTTGTCAAATCAATCTTATCAGCAACAAAAGCCTCCCTGAAATGATGGTCACTTTTATAGCCCTCTACTCCAGGAGACTGATTTTTTAAATAATGCATTTATATGTTCATCACCATTTATTGAAAAGCTAGTACAGCAAACTCCTAAGACAGGCAGGGTAAATTACTAAAATACAATGTACACAGAGGATGTGATCCTGCCCGCAAAGAGTTTAGATAAGAGAAAAAGCCCATGGCTCTTTGCATGATGTTCTTCAATTTTGTAAAGCATGAAAAGATTTGAAATGTGTCTGTAGTAATATATGTTGGTTATATCAAGAATGAGCATATTTGTTGTCCAAACTGGGATAACAAACTTTGAAGGCAAAAGGAAATCCTATGAATAATTATTCTAGGACAGGAGCCCAAACTGATCTCATCCCAGGCAACTAAAGTTGTTTGCAACTTGTCGTTTTAGAATTTCCTTTATATTTTACTCAAGATGAACTTTGGACACTGGATCTATTTATCAAAAGCAGAGTCGTGACCAAACTGAAAATTGTCTGCAACTGTATATAATCCTGTTTGCTAATATTAACATGATATGATTTTAATTTTTCTTAGTTTTAATTTTCAAGAATGGGGTGTATATTGCCAGGCATGGCAGCACACCCCTGTAATCCCAGCATTTGGGAGACTGAGGCAAAAGGATTGCCATGAGTTCAAAGCCAGCCTGATCTGTGTTGTAAGATCCTGTCTCAAAACAAAATGAGGTAAATAAATTTTTATGTATACGAATTTTTAAAAGTGACATATTATATTGCTTTTAGGAAATGAGGCTACAGATCATTACACCCTTTAATGTATGTTTTTGGTGAGAACAAATTGAATGGTAGGTAGAAAACTAGATACATGGGGCAGGAATTTAATATTTGAAAAATTTTAAATGCTAAAAAAACTGACTTGAAGTGGTAATTGTTTAATGTTTTTACTTCAAACTTACATGATGCATAATATTTGTTCATGAATACCTATATCTTTCCTAATCTTTTTAACATTAAAAATATTCCTTTTCTAAAAAGTTTATAACTGTCACCCTGTTCTCATGATTATAAGTACTGAAACACAGATTAAATTCATATAAATTATAAAAATTTATTTAAGATTGATTTTATACAGAAGGGAAAGAACACATCAAATATGACATCCAAAAATAAGCTATTTGTATTGAAATGTATTTCATCATTTGGAAAACATTTTCATGATTTTTTAATTGTTAACTGAATTTACTTTAGTTTCCTGAAAGTTCTGAATATCTGTTATTTCTATTCACTTGTCCTAAGAATTTTTTGAGAATCCTATGCTGATAACAAGATAAGATAAAAGAAAACTGAGACACTCTATATTTTTCATTCAAAGTGCTAAATCCATACTGATGCCTGATAAATGATAAAAATCAATGTAGTTAATACCTGAAACTCAGGAAAAATAAATATCTTCCTTTAAATTGTTCAATAGCTAGTGTAGTTAGATATATAGTTGATAATAAATATTAACTAATTGATGTAATAAATGAAATGTTTCTGATATTCACTATGACAGTTTCTAACCTCAAGAGTTATCTGTGGGCGGAGGAGAGGTATTTATTCAGTGTCCTGAAATTAAGATGGAAAGGATTGTACATATTAAATGAGTGGGTGAATGAATGGCATGTCCTATGCAGAGTGCATTCATTTCCAATGGGGAGGGCAGGAAATGTTTCACACAGAAGATATTTGATTCAAAACATAAGAAATGAATAGAAGTTTTCTTCACAAAATAAAAATATATTTCCCCTTGATTTGCTTTTTTGTTTTGTTTGCTTGTTTGGTATCAAAGTGTTACTTTGTTTTTCACTGGTGAACTTAATTCACAAATAAAATTTATGCCTCTCAGCAGAGAAAGTTCAGAATGCCCATACTTTTACTAACACTTTTACTAACACTAACAGTGTAAGTGCCACGTTTCATCTATAATGATCTTTTTTACCTCTTCTTTCTTTAGCTGCATTACTATATTTGTCAGGATAGAGAAAGAAAAACCTGAAAAACAACCATTAAAACCACAAACTTCCTTAGCAATCACTGAACAAGGCTTAGATATGAGAAAGAGAAGAAAATTTAAGGGATGGGCCCCAAAGAGAGTCACTGATTATCAGGGAAGATTGTTGACCAGGACCTAAGCCGTCAGAGAGGAAAGCATGCTGAGGAAAAACAGGTGGTCCCAGGAGCAAAGGAGGAGCCAAGCAGGAGTCGTAGGGGCCACGTGTAGGAAGAGCGGCCACAAGGACTCAGGCGTAGGGAGGAAGATTTCTACATTTGCTCTGAAAATACCATGAGTAGGCGCAAAGCTGATCGTTTTTCACCGATCTAGTTGTCAGAAAAGCTTTACAAAGCGTGTTTCAAATGTTCTCCCCTTTCCAAATTCAGTCAGTTCTAAACAGTTTTGTTGTCTGCTCCCACCTCCTCACTGCCACTCCATCCTTCCTCTAGGCCACCCTCATCTGCAGTAACTGCTTCCTATGCGACAGCTGCCATTCTGGGCTTGGAGGCAGGAAATCCAGTATTCTGTTCTTCCCAAAGTCCCATGAGGATGCAGAGAGTTACAGAGACAGTGCCTTTGTGTATCCCTCTAACGGAGAGATGCGACCATCTTCCTTGAGTAACTATCTCATCCAGCAATGGCTAGGACATGGGGAGACAGAAAGAAGGGCAGATAATGTGTGAAATATAACGTATGATCCCTACCATAATAATTTCAAAAAAACTATAATTGCATTGTAGAGGAAAAGGAAACCTATAAAACATACCAAAACCAACCAATCCCTAATCTATGTTACAGAGTGAAAGCACAGTATAACTTCATAGAAGTCTGATCCTTATGAAATACTGCAACAAGGGAAGTTTTCATGGAGGAAATGGGAATTAAACTAGGCCATGAAATACGAGAAAGATTATTTATAGGACAGAAAATGAGAGAACTTTCAAAATAGAAAATGTGCCCTAAGTTAAGACATAATAGTGGGAAAAAGATCAGATAGGTTGAAAAGCAGAGACTTTATAGATGATTGGAACAGGCAAAAAAAAAAAAAGCTGGAAAATAATGAATCGTAAAAGTGCATAATTAAGAATAGGGTTAGTTCACAGATTAAACTGCTCAAGTGTCTGTGAAAATTAAGCCTGAGATGGAAGAGTCTTTCTGATTCTGTGATGTAGGCTTGTGCTGTGTTTTCCTCTGAAGTATTTCCCAAAGCTTTTGATTATTGCTGGTTTCTACTTACTTTCTGTCTAGAAAGGGTCTGTCTGTTTTAGACTGTCCCATAGATAGAGTTACTTATATACAAGAGAAATTTACATCTTGCAGTTCTGGAAACTGGGAAATCCAAGATCAGGATTTTAGCAGATACGTTGTTTGTCAAGGTCCTGCCTCCTGGGATATAAATGTCTCTCTCTGTATCCCTGCTTGGTGGAAGGGTCATTCACGAAGGCTCCATCCTCACATCTTTATAACCTTCTAAAGCCATTATCTCCTAATACTACCACCTCGGGGTTCCGAATTTTAAGGGGACACAAATATACTATAGCAGGATATTATGCCAAAATAGTAGTGACTTTTTCAAATGATGGATTTATCATGCAAAAAAACTACCCAGTGATATTCTTAGACTTATCCTTTTGTACTGGAACCCAATAGTCCTAGAGCTTTATTAAAAATAATGTGCAGTCAGGAAGTATTTCTTGAGCAGATATTTAGAGGTGCTTGGTATTTAACAAGTTTATGAGCTCAATTTTTTACTTTTTCTAATTAAAAGTTTTCTCTATGCATAGTTTTATTACTAAGTCTTGATTTTAGCTTTTTAAAAAATTCATCTGCATCCTTTCTAATATATGTGCTCATTAATTGAAGTTTAAAGTCTCTGATTCTATTTCTTCCTCTCTCCTCTGGACCAAAGATATGTTGTGGTCTGGGGAGGTCTGGTTATAACCAGATTAAGACTCTCGTCATGAAGAATTGAGCAAATTCTGTGACTCAGCACCCCTAAAAATGAGTACCTGGGGCAACAAACTAATGTTATTGTTTATTATCTTATGGTTCATAAAATTAAGAAATAATGTTTATTTGCATTAGAAACTGCTCCAGTTAGTAGATCTTACACCAAGTAATGCTTGGTTTGAACGTGATTAGTGTGATCTATTTTCAGAGATAAGAAAGCCAGAGATTATGAGATCAAATTCTTAATCACTTAAAAGATGTTAGCTCAGTACAGAGGAAACCCCATGGACTCAGGAACTGAATGACTCCATTCTTCCTTTAATTGCTCCTTGTGCCAAGAGCTATGCAACACTTGGAGATTGTTTTGAAGCAAACTGCCTTACCAGAAAATTCTAAAGTGTTAATGTTTCCTAACTGTAAAAGGGTTTTTTCAAAGCAGGTGTGCTTACATATAGTCATGCAAATAGACAGTTTTTCATCGGACCAACAATGTCTAGGACACTGATTTTTTTGAAGAACAGCTCCAGGGACAAATGAGGACTATACATGGGAAAGAGATTGTGAAATTTGTTCTATGGTGGTAATAGAATCTTGTATCTATTTATTTCTACCATTAAGTCCTGTGAGTGCTACAGCTAATCATGGCTGGTTATATGTAAATTATCCTAATTTGCAATTTTTTAAGGTTGAAGGTTGTGTTTGTTTGGCTGGTTTTAGCTACATTGCCATTTAATTACCAATATAAATGTTCTCAAATTATAGAAGCCAATATAAGCACCCCAATTTAAAATTTTATCACAGAGCCCTAAATAATGACACTGAGGTTCTTATGCAACCAACGAGGTGAGCGGAAGAAATGTGAATTCTGTGTATAATTAGTCTCCTCCCTTGAAAAAGGAGTATTTCCAGGATCCAGATGTAGCCATTTCTCTTCTGAGGGGAAGAAAAATGTACATCTCTATAGAGACACAGGGTGGATGGCAACAAATATGAAGGTGACGAGCAGTCCCTTAAGTGCAGGGAACATTTGTGTGGCTGCCTCTGCCTCTTTGGATAGAGTATTTGGGGCAGGAAGAGTAGGGTGGATGTACAGGGTGGATGGCAACAAATATGAAGGTGACGAGCAGTCCCTTAAGTGCAGGGAACATTTGTGTGGCTGCCTCTGCCTCTTTGGATAGAGTATTTGGGGCAGGAAGAGTAGGATGCATTCTGAGTGTCAGCTTGCATATAGCTAAAACAGAGTGTAATAAAGGTGCCGTCCTTGGTTCAATTCAGCATAAAGATGTGTCCAGTGCTTTATTCATTCCAGTGACTACAAGTTGAAATCATAATCACCAGCTCCTATTTCTCCTGGTTCAGAGTGAGGACTACTTCAGGCCTCATACACAGATCTGTAGTCTTTCCCCCTCCCCTGTGTCACCCAGGTGTATCAGGGAGGTACCATTTTCAATTTATGTTAGAAGGTGCCACATTTGTTTTATAGTGCCACTTAATTTTTCAGTTCTGCTCACACATGAAAATTAAACGTCTGCAAAACACCATAAACTGTGAAGATGACAGAGAGAAGAGGAAGAAGAGTATGTTCTTTGAATACAGCCTTCTAAACACTTAAAAGTGTAAGTCTTGAAATCACACATTAAGTAAAAAGGTTAATATATCAAAACTTGTAGGAGCTCATGGCAGAGAACATGCCAATTTAAATTTTTGCTTTTGTAAGTAATATTAGACTTTTTAACATACTATAGATATGTAATGCTGTCTTCCTTGGTTTTAGGCATGGTAGCATAGCAGAACCTTTCTACATCTGATTTTCTACAGACAGTAATTTCAATGAGATAATTTGAATGCATTTTAAGGACTGTTGTACCACCATCCTTATCAACAGGCAATTATTGAATTCAAACTTGTATACTTTATATTAATAATACTTGTAGTAAAATGTGTGCATTTTTCCCATAAATAACATTTAGATTCCTGTTTAACATTACATTTATAAGAAAATTGGAGCTCCAATATACTAGGTTTGAAACTCAGTGTTTCAAAAGGAGTATAAATGGCTCTTTGGTTTTGCCACACTCCTGGAAGCCATATATCCTTTTGTCAATCAGCCAAGTGTCCTTCTTTGTCCTCAAAACAGCATAAATTTCTAAAGTCAGAGGTAAAAGAACCAATGTGTTTTGGGAAACCATGTGTAAATGCTATGACATCCAAAAGCATTAAGCTACTTTCACCGGGAAGCTGGGAAATGGATGTATAATTTTTAATTATGCATAAACTCCAAACTTTCTATCAAAGTCAAATTATGCTGATGTTCATCAAACCTACAGTAGGCATTGATTCGAGAACCTGCTGATGGAGTGAAAAATGCATGGAAACTTGTTAACAAGAAGTACAATTATCTCCATCTCAGCAAATAATGCCAGAGTCATATCGTATGCTGAGCTCAGGCAGTCTGTGGCCAACGAAGATCTCTTTCTTTGCTTCCCTGTTAATATTTACAGTTGGAAGCAGCACATGGCTGCAATCTAATCGCTACACCTAAGCAGGGAGTTGATGTCTTGATACCTTGTTTCCTGACACTGTGAAGCATGAAACAGCTACCTTCTTAATCATTGGCTGAGAACGTTGTGTTAAAACTGGAGGATAACACATGGCAGTTTTATACAAGCAGAAACCCTGGGAGGTTTTCTGCATTGTTTTATTTCTTGATAGACCTGGTGGGTATTAAACGCACAGGATTGAAAGTTGTGAATTTCTTTGTTCTCCTGCTGAATTTTCCAGCTTTGCACAGTGTATGTAGAGACAGCTTACCTCCTGGATACCTACTGTGGGCAAGGTCCCTGACTAGAACTTACAAAAAACTCTCCCATCCATCAGCCTATTTTATTGAAGTTTGCTCTCACAGGTAAAGCTCTAAAAAAAACCCCAAACAAACAAATATCAACAAGCAGGGAAGCATGACTAGCTATAAAACTCTGTACATAGTAAGAGAGGTGAAATGTAAAATCACCACTGCTGCTCTTGTGTCACTGTGTAAATATGCCAACTAAGGGTAAAAACTGGTAGATTTAGGGTTCCATCTATCTCACGTTCCACCTAGAATGCAACTTTGTGTCACCAAACAAGTTCTGATCATCTGGATACTGAATCTGCAGTTTACTACGTGTGTAACTTTAAATAAATTGCTGGTCGTCTTTTAAATAATCTCTATATCATTAGATTATTAGGATAATAAGGCAGCTTGTAAAATACCCAGAACATAAAAATCCTCAGCTTCCCCTTTTCCTCATGCATCACCTTTTAGTTCTAAAGTATTTTTACAGCCAATTCTGGGTAGAAAATGAGCTAGACGTTGGTGGGATGAATTTCCTGAGTAGGATGCACAGACAGTCAAAGATTTAGCTGTCATCTTTTTAGGAAGAATAACATACTCTGGGTTCCTGAAACTAGGACAAAAATCTTGAAAAAATAGTGGCAAGCCAATCAAAGTAAAAGCGAACAATAAGACCATGTGCCAGAAGGCCAACTAAGAACCATTTAAGAATGAGAATCTCTTAATACCGCGATGAGTGCTGCTGGGTTCTACCGCACACAGGCGCCCAGGGTCTGAGCCGAACCGTGTGGGACTCCTGCTCTCCTGCCCCGGTCGCTCGGCTCCTCGCCTTGTGCAGAGGCGGCAGATGGCTTCCTTTGACACCGGCTCTGTCAGTGGAATGTGAATGTGCCTCCTCACAACACTGAAAATCCTGAGGCTGTGTGTTTAATCTGCGCCGTGCAGCAGAATGACCCTGAAAAGAACCTGAGCACGGAGCACGATGGGAGAGTTGGCATCAATCCTCATAAACAGGGCTGGGAAGGATTTTTCAAGCGAGTGACTAATCACGGCTCTTCCCCGGCTCCTAACACAGCCTTGTCCCTGAGGACAAGCAATCTAAATGGTGACTGAATAGAAAAGTTATAGACCCAAGGGAAATATTTCTTAAAGGGTGGAGGAGTGTTAATCTGGGGTATGGGAAAAAGGAAGAGGGAATGGCACTGTTCCACAATATTGAAAAGTCTTTGCTGACAGTTTTAATTCTGAGTTCTACGTTCCTTAGGTTTAAGAAAACAAAATTTTCCTGAGCTTCAGATTTTTCAAGTTAGGAAAAGAGATATTATTTTAGCAATTAATTCAAAATTTAGGTGACAAAGGCATGTAAATAATGCAATATGACACAGAATGTAAGAAAATGCTGTAATCGAGATTATCCAGAAAGAAAATCTCACATTGGATAATATTAATAGCAAATTATAGAACCAAAATATAATAAAACACATTAGCTGGATTATCTAATTGTCTCTTAAATGGGTCTTTAGGCTTTAGGAAACAGGATCTCTGGTCTTTCTTTTGTTAAAACAGCCACAAAAAATTAATCAGTGACAAAGAAGAGTTTTGTTCTTAGAAACTTTCTTAGGAAAGGGGCATTCTCATTCTCTCTTGGACAAGAATCTCTTAAACTGTTATTTTGAAAATAAATTAAAACATTTTGAATATCTTAGTTACTGTATATATATCACATGGACTTAGATATCCCAAAATATAAAATAACCATTTTGGTTGTATTATCCGATCTGATTTAATAATGAACTCTTAAATTTACACATTAAGCAATTTGCACATCAGGAAATTTCAGTTAGGCTTTATTTTTAAACCAATAGAAAAATGCTATTGGCCCTTATTTTGGTCTCCTCTAAGAAGGAATGCTTTCGATGCCTCAGTAATAATGTAAATATGTCCTTTCTCTTAGTTATGTGTTTGGGCATTTTAGGCAAACCATTAATAAAGTCAAATGTATGTGCTGTTTTTCCCCAATCCTACTAACTTTAAAAATTCTAAACTTTTACCAAATGGCCTATTTAGAATTTGAAAGCTGACTTCTATGAGAACTCTTTGCTAATAAAACTAAACGCTGTTTCACTAAATTCTCACAATTGCAAAACTTTCCATCATAGCTAGCTATCTGATACTTTGGTGTTTTAAAGTTGTGACAAGTTCATAGTTCTAGCAGTGCTCATTTGTTTGAGATCTTCACTGCTTTGTCCCTCCTCCAGATCCCTCTCTTCAGACATAAGCAATCACAAGCCATTTGGAAGAGAGAAGGCTGGAAGTGAAAAGCATTACAGCTTGATGTGTATCTTTTATCTTCTACAAGGCAGAGTTTAAGCCTGGGAGTCTGGTAATTTGATGGAAGTTGACAGTGACAATAGGAATGGCTACTTCTGATATTATTTAAGGGAAGATATGGGGTAGAGACATTCATCAACAAAACACTGGAAGAAAGAGTTTTTATGTCTATGTTTACTTTTAAAATAAGAATAGAGTAAATGGCACAATAGATTATATAAACAAGGGCTTCAATGACAGGCTGTCAAAGTTAAAGTAATGCATTTTACATGGGTGACTTGATGCTACACTTTATCACCTCCATGAGAGGAGCCAGTTTGAGTCTGGTCAATAAAATACAATCTGAAGGGTTGGGATTGGGGCAAAAGTGATAGGGCACAGCAGAGCTCGATGACTTGGCATCCGCTTCTGCTGGAGTGGGACCCAGCAGGGGTTGGCACTGCTGCATCTGGGGCATGTCGCATATTTAAACTCTATTTGATTAATAAACACTTATGCAGGTATGTCAGAAGGGATGATGCAGTTGGCCCTGATCCAGTGCAGTTCATGCTCTCTGGTAATTTAATGTGGGCTGAGGTATAAGTGGAAACTAGCTATTCAGAAACTGGATTTACTGCAGTCTCACAACTGTTGAAAATTAGACTACATGTGCTGTAAGTTAGAGGTTACCAGGGTATCTCATTATAAGAGGCTATATTTTTTAGAGGCTGGAATCTTTGCTGAATTATAGAGGGACTTATTTGAATGAAGACTTGGACCAAATAATTTTCTGATAAGTTGACCGTAAATCCTCAGTAAAATAAGCTTGGTGTTCTCAGCATATCTATTGGCTTTTTGATCATTTTTATGGCTTCCTTTTTACTAGTCAAATTATCCTTATATGCTCCTAAAGCTCCTTTGACATGGATTAAGTCAACACAAACCTATAGACCTTCATTACTTTGGCAACTGGTTTTGATTTGGGGGCAATAAATATGATAACACAGACTAGATTACCTTTGCTGAAGGAATAGGTGATAAGCCATAAGGATGTCAGGGATTTGGAATTCTTTTTTCTGCATAATGTGGAAATGAATTAATAACAGCCTTCAACCAGCTGAAGAAAGTCAGAAAGTAGAAATCAAAATGAGAAAAGCCAACACCCGGGTTTCAGGTCAACAGTGGTAAAACCAGCAGATCATGGGAAGGTCTAGGAACATCCATCCATGTGTGCCGGACACCGTGCTGGGTACTGGCAGGCAGGGTGAGGACGAAGTGTATGGGCAAATTAATGTATGATGTAATTCATTCCTTAGTAACTAAAGGGAAAACCTGAACATCAATGCCAAGATTTATTGCAAAAATATATAGATGAGGGAAAACGGAAGGTCTGTAATAGACAAGGAAGGGATAATAGAACCAACCACAACTGCAAATGAGGCAGGTGGGGGAGATGTTCATTATAAAAATCGTTTTTGAAAATATTATTTTTCCAATTTTTTGGAAAAAACTCAAGCCTACAGAGAATCAGAGAAAAAGGAATAATGAACATATATCTACCCTTTACCCAGATTGAAAATTTTTAAGTTTGCTATCTTTGTTTTATCTCTATTTATGTGCATGTATTTTTATTTTGTTGCTGCTGAATTGGTGGAAATGAAGTTTCAGATATCATGATGTTATATCACTAAATATTTCAGGAAGTATTTCCAAAGAAAGAGGACTTCCTTCTACAACCATAATGTTAGTATCACATTCAAGAAACTTAACACCTCACGTATTATCCCTATTAAGAATGTTCCAATTGTCTTTAAAAATGCCCTTTATTGCTTTTTAAAATGCAAGATACCATCAATGACATGTAGTTGTCATGTATTTTGGTATTTTTTAACTTCAAATTGTCCCTCTGGTATTTTAATTCCTGTGCCTCTAATACTCTCTTGCTTTTGAAATGAATAAATTGTCACATTTATAAACTATTCTCTAAAATCTATCTACAGTACTATGTCAGAGATTGAGTATAAAAATATTAAAATATTTAATAGACTAGCAGAACACAGGAAAAGAACTAAAGTACTAAAGCTGGTATGTTTCATCTAACTGGTCCGGGTCACCTGGACTAGGATAGAGGCAATGTACAATGTCCGTGCAATTACCCGCTGCTTCACTAAGGCAGGAGAAATAAAGCTGCTGGGAACGGCTTCTAGACGGTTATACATCCAGGCTGGACACATGCTTTCTTGGCTGTGGGCTACCATTCCACACCTGCATTTATGGCTCTCCTGAGAGACTTACCCTTCTATGGAGCTCCCTAGGCAAGCAGGCAAGTTAGAGCACTGTAGCCATGCTGCTGTGCTCTGCAAAGCGCCTGGCTCATAGTGTTCCCTTCTGCCTAAAGTACCCTTTCCCTCTTTATTCCATCCTCTGGAAACTCTCTATGAAGAATTTAAGGCACCCCAGGAAGCTGGCCTTCCTGGTTCTTTGCCTTTTTCATACCTGCCTCTAACCCAAAGCCTCCCACAAGGGACAGTGGCTGTTTATAGAGCTTCTCCCAACCCCAGGCACTACCACTAAACAGTGAGTTTATCTTTTTTAAACAAAATGACTATGACTTCTGAGTCTTCGCTCTGAAACTCTCTGAAACTTTGAAGGCATAAGTAAAATTGTATTGAGTGAATGATTTTCACCACCAAAAAATTTGTGTGCTATGTAGAACCTTTCTTTCAACTGAAAAAATTTAATAATGCATTAAACAGAGCAATGGGCATTCCAAGTGTGTCGGTCAATAACAATTGATCACTCACTTTGTGCAAAGTTCTACATTTTGTATTACTGGAAAATCCCAATAACAACAGACACTCTTTCCTTCCAGTCCTAATGGGAGGAGTAGAATACTTGGCTTGACTCACAAGGAGCAGTAACAACACAGTCAGGTATACCCTGCAAGCCATAGAGCATGGCTACAGGACTTCTCAGTAATACGCTGGCCCTGGACATCACTGTAAAAGGGACTTGAGGAATTCAGAGTCACGCGGTTTCCCTGGGGAGGCTTTGCAAAGATCAGAAAAAGACTGAATAGTATTCTGAGAAGTTGAGAGGTATGAGTTGCTTGGCTGGAATGGAGAGTGCTCGCTAGGCCGTAATAGACAATACCCTCCCAAGGGAATGTGAGCTCATTAGCAAAGAGTCTTCACTTAAAAATTAGCAATTTAGGTGTCACATGGTTGATTTGATGTAGTCACTTTCCATGGGCTTCTGACTTTCTTTCTTTTCTTTCTTTCTTCTTTCTTTTCTTTCTTTCTTTCTCTTTCTCTTTCTTTCTTTCTTTCTTTCTTTCTTTCTTTCTTTCTTTCTTTCTTCTCCCTATAGGGTTAGGTAGGGGATGTAGTCTCAGGGAAAAAAAAGTTACCCAAGTCAAAGGCAGTCATGACTTAGACCAGGGACAGGACTGGAGGAATGAAAAAAACAAAAAAAAAAAAAAAAAAAAACAGAAATCTAAGCAGAGTGGCAAAGGCCTTGGCTGTGAGTGGTTCTATGATGGTGCTGTGAGGCCAAAGGGGTTGGGTTGAAGAGTCAGTGCACTCTCCACAGCACTGTGTGGTTTATACGCCTGAAATCTTTAGCAACCACTGCTTTCTAACATACAAAGAAAGAAGAGAAAAGGGCAGCAGAAGCACAAATGTCCACCCAGTTTTTCTGAGAACAAAATGGATCCAGAGAGTGTTGAGTCGTGCGTCTAACAGAGGCAAAAGGAATAATTTGCACACAGAGAATGAAAACTGGCTACTGCCTCTTTATTTTCTTTTAATCCTCCTAAGTGTATTCTGCTTATGTCACTTGGTGATGTTTTTATTCTGGATATGAGTAACAGGAAACAATAGATGGTTTGCATCTAATTTCACTGCGAGGGATAACATGCAACCATCTGCTGGCCTTCATGATATTTTGGTCACCTCAGGCCATGTGTGTCACAGTGGTGTTTGCTAGCAGCATCTAAGAGCTGGGTCTCTCCTTCAGAGACAACCACAGCACGAACCACTTCCACTCCTCCACCAGGCCCATGCTGAGGTCTGCGTTAGGCAGACCTCCCTCCTAAGAGGGAGAGTTTCTGTGTGGAGAAAGTCTGCAGCTTGCTGTGTGCTGCAGACCAGGCTTGTTCCCTTTTAACTCCCTTCTGGGCAGTGGCTGTTGTGACAGTGTCTCAGTGGGACAGAAACTGTTCCAAGTGCTAGGGGGACACCCAGGTGCAAGGACAGGTGGGAACAAGCAAGACAAACATCCCTGTCTTAACAGAGTTGCCCTTGCAGTGGGGGAGAACAAGCTAGCTGTCATGTGGCACTTCGCACTTGCCAGCATTCGCGGTGACTGCAGTTAAGGCAGGCAGGGAAGGTCTTGCTGAGAAGGTGACACAAAATAGTGACATCTACCTAGTTGGCTTATTTGGAGAATGAGGTGATTTCTGCCTGTAAAACATCTGGCAAACACCTGATGCGGGGTCAGAAGAAATGGTTAACTACCATCATTAAACAACAAAGTGCAAAACAATGGAATCTGAGTCTGCACTGCTGGGACCTGGTTCTTGTATGAGAGAAAGAGAGATAAGTTGTATTCACAAGGGTTTGTGTTCCAAGGAAAACAATGATATCACTTACACCACCTGCTTCCAGAGAGAAAAATATGACAGCAGTCTTCCCAAACAGCCAGCAGCTTGTACACTTCTTCCTCCATCTGGGATCCCAAGTAGGAACAAGGCCAGGAAACATGAGAGCAAGAATCACAGACCTTTGGGCTCACCAGTGGATTTCCAGCCGGCATTGTGCCTCTGCAGAGTACCTGTTTGATCATTAGTCGTTGAATACAGGAATAGATGTGCCCTTTTATGACCAATGTCAGCACATCTCAAGTCTCAGCGTATTGAACTTTTCCCCTAAAGGTCTACAAAAGCAGCAGGCTGTCGCTTGGGTTACTGCACCAAAATGGGTACCAGTTTAATGGCAGCTGCGATCCAGACTGTATCTTTGTGTTAGATCGGTTCCTCTTCCCATTACCTTCAGCTTTCCCCCAGGACTTTTCTAGGCCCTGTTCCAACCTCTTCAGCAGGGCCCCATATAGAAATCATATAAGGAGATTTCAGAGTAACAAGTTCCCGGGTGGGGTTCCCTGAGCTATCCCGTCTCAGCCTGAGTTTTCCTCGCAGTATCCTGACAGCCTCCAATCAGCAGAGTTGTAAGGCGTTGCAATCCTGTGGTGAGAATTTACAGAAAAGACACATTCCTTCTGTTTTCAGCGAGGGACTGCAGCGCTGCCACCCCTGGGAATGGCTGGAGCTCACCGTGCGCTGTCCCAGGCCATCCTAGGGAGAGCCTGAGTGCTGCTGAGAGGAGCAGAACTGCCAGTAAAGGGACGGGCAGTGCCAAGGAGAAAACGACGCCCGCTGCGTGCGACAGCCCCTGCCCTCCGCGCCCACTGTCAGTCCCTGCACTGAGGGGGGTGAAGCAGCCCTCTGACTCTTCGGTTTCACACCTTCCCGAGCCTTCTCTTAGAGCTAAATTGCCCCGGTTTTATGCCGGGACACTTTCCAAGTCCTCTCTGGTTTTGCAGTACATTATGACCTACCCCCTTAACTGGTAAGTGGACAGTATATTATGGTTAAAATTGGCCACTGTTGCAATATTAATTTTAAAAACAAAATTCTGGCACATACTCAGTATTACTATGGAAATGACTGTTTCTACCAATTCACTGATAAGATACAGTTCAAGGACTCAGGTCTGTGTGGGAGATTTTTACCATCCACAAAACAGAATCTATTTGTTACAATAATAAAGAACTGCTCTCCGAAATCTTAAATGAGGAATATTCCTTTCCCTTTGTGAGTTTTTAACATAGGAGATGATAATTAGAATTATTTTGGCTTTGAAATGTGATATTCTAAATGATATTTATTCGATATTTTAATGATATTTTGAGCAAGGGACCAAATGATATTTTAAAACCCAGGTTTAAAGTAGTTTTTCCATTAGGTATTAATTTTCATAATAGTACATAATGGCCTTGGTTACTTATGTGACACTGACACATCAAATATACACAAACTAGTTTTGAAAACACACGCACAGAAGCTGGAAGGTAGCCTGTAATCAATGGCCACATCCAACAATTTAACTTCCCATCTTAAAATATTTCCACACAGTCCTACATAACTGACATGAAACTGAATCCCAGAAAGCATGGAAGGGATTCATTCCACTGTGGTGTTTTCTGTGGCCAGTTTTCATTCCAAGTAGAGCCACCATTTTTAACCATAAACATATTTCTGCTAATTTTATACAACCTAGGTTTTGAGAGAATGACCTCAATGGTATTAGCCTAAGTTCCTGAATTTCCTCACTTTGAGTCAAAGCTCTCAAGTTTCACGTCCATCATTTGAAAATGTGATGTCTGCTTTCCCCAAAATCCTGTCAATCTTTATATTTGGGGGGGCTTGGAGGGTGCTTCTTCTGATCTATTTATTGTTTCCAAATTCTTTCAAAGACCGCCATCAGTCCTGGTTGACAGGCAATTCCTGATAATACGGATAGAAATGTCTCACTTTTTTCCCAAACAAGCCAACTCATTTTGTGTTTTCAAAATAAGATGAACTGTTACACAATCAATTAAAAAAGGTAGAGCTGATGATAATGGGCCCAGACCACACTCCCTCTGCTGTCTGAGCCTGCATGTGCAGAGGGCGGTGCTAAGACATCCTGCAACCCTTCTGGGTTCAGCTCCAGAGGCAAGTGATTCGCAGAGGAGTCGCGGGTGGTGGGACTTAGGAATGTCAAGCAGGGCATGGGTGATCAGTGGGAATGAATTCAGTGAGACGGACCAAGTTCTTTTCTGCGCCTAAGCACCACCAAGGGCTATTTAGACACCTGAATGCTACCATTCCTGGACAATTCTAAAATACAAGAATTTTTGTTTCCACTTGATGGGTAGGCAAACTAAGTATACTAAGTGATAAAACCAGATACAAACCCATTTGTCTCTGTTGAGCAAATGCGTACTATTTTCAGTACCCCTTCAAAATAAGCAGTATAGAACTGCTCTTCTGGAATTAAAAATGCATTAGTATATGCTTGTGGTTTATTCCAGCACATAGTTATCAGGTGAAAGGATGCAAAACATGTTTGGGCAGTTATACCTCAGAATAGCATAATAATAATCTTGATTTGGATTCTAGGCAGGACACAACCCAGTCAGTGTTTCAGAATGCACCCTTTTCCAGAGAAACAAATGAGAAATTTATTTCATTCTACAGGTATAGAGTTCAAAATAATTACTTTAAATTGTTTATAAACAGCAGATACACTTTGAAGACATATTAACATCACTGAATATAGATTGAAGCATATCATTTTCTAAAAAATTAATTGTTCATGGTATTTTTTGTGAATTTCAGGGTATTTCTTTTGAGGAAAAGGTTGTTCAAAAGCAGAGTTAGAAGCAGAACCCATTCAAATAGGTCTTTTCCCATACTTGAGGACTGTATCATCAGTTCACGCATCACTGGGCTTTTAATTTTAGAAAGACTAATCCCAGTGCTGTACATTTTACACATAGTTGAAGAATAGCAGAGCAAAAAGGTCATTCAACCATGGGAATTCAAAGTCAAAGGACACTCAAGAAGTTCTTTCTAAACACTACTCATTCAACTGCCCCAAATCTTAACACGCCTTATTTGAAACTCTTTCATTAAAAACTTAATTTAGGTTTGTAAGTTGGTTCCATTGATCAAACTAAAAAAGGTACTAAGGTAGTTCTGGTTTATTGTTATAAAAAATTGAATTAGCAATAATAGCAAATTGTACATTAATATCTCTTAACATACTGTTGTGTATTAAGCACTTACTAAACAAAGGCAGTGCTTTATGCATTTCACATTCATTGGATTTCATTTGATCCCATTTGTTGAGGTACACAACATCCATTTTATAAGTGATGAAAATGAGTCTCTGAGAGATGAAATAAATTGCTAGTGTTTGCACAAGTAAGTGGCAAACACATGAACCAAACCCAGACCCCTACGTCTATGCACTAGCTCTTAATTACTCAGGTTTGGGTAGAAAAGATGAAGCCACATCCCAGTCCTTCAGTTTGCTTTCATTCTTACAGTATTTCTGAGGACAGTGAAGCAACTGCAGACAAAGCCCTTGGTAACTCACAGGTCACAGGTTAAGTGAAGTAAATCTGCCGTCCGTGTCCACCCGAATAGTGGCACTAACAAAACTCAGCATGGGACTATCCCCATGAGTTCTTCTACTCTCCATTTGCACTCTAGCTGATGAGAAGATCTGGATGGTCTTCATCTCCCCCGGTGTGATCAGTTTCGGTCCTAACGGAGAAGGGCCTAGAAAAGTTCAAAAAACAGGGGGAAACAAAATGATTTGTTTTCTGTCTTCATGGGCATAGATATCCCAACTCATTCATCCAAGAAAACAGTCATTTATTCCCAAAGAAGACACAATTTATTGGACAGATTAAGATTAAACCGGCATCTGGGAACAAGAATGTGCATTATCTCAAGGTAGCTGGAAAATAACAAAAGGTTAATCTTTCTCACGGAATTTTAGCCTTTGAAGACCAACTCCATGACTCATTTTTCCCAACTCATAGTTATTGTTACTGATAATATATGTAGTTACTCAAAAAATCATGGCCACACAGTATGGATGGGGAACATGATTTCCAGCTCAGTTAAATTATTTCTCTCAGAAACTACTGAATTCTGTAATACTATATGCTTCGCTCCTAAAGCTCCAATACTGGTTGGATGAAAATTGGTTGTGACTCAGAATTCTTTACAACTATATGAAAAGGAAAGGAAGAAGTAATTATGATATTTCTAATTATGGAATAGTTAATACTATGTCGGTGAACACCTTGTTGGTACTGGAAACTTGATTTTCCCAACTGCACTGATACAAACTGGTTTTTCCTCTTGGTGCTCACTTTCAACTCATATGGTTATCTCCCTGAACAATGTGATATTCATTCCCAAAATCTCTCTCTCGGCCTTTCCTTTTCCTTCAATTCTCACTTCTTTGTAAAATTTAGACGTAGGTCATTTCTTATCATGACTAATAAACTGTCTTCTACCTCCAATTTCTTCCCCACTTTCACTCTTTCTCATCCTCTTCTCTAGTATCAGAGCCAGATTAAGACATGGATCTAACCATGTTATGCTATTGTTTAAGCATCTTCTGTGATTCCATGATGACCACAGAACAGAGACGGGAGTGAATGTCTTGGCAAGATTCACTGCTTTTATAGTTTTATTTCTCATCAACTCTTTAAATCCTTTCCCAATTCAAACATGCACATTCATGGGCAATAAGTAGATTTACTCACACTAGGTTTACTACTCTTTCCTCTAATTCTAAGGAATATAATGTCCTTTTGTTGTTTTTTCAAATAGTTACATCCAAACAGAATTTTTTGTTTAGAATACTTGGACATTCATTCACCATGAATGTGGCTCGACCTACAGCTCAGTACAGTTATTTATGACATCATAACACATGATATCACTTGGGTATGTGATGTGTATGTCTTTTCTTTTTATCTTATGCCCAAAATCTGGATTCTGGATCTCAGATTCTCACTTATCTTTGTATATTTTATTTCCCAGCCCATAGGAAATTGTTAATGTGTTAAGTAAATAAACTAATGAGCACTTAATCACAGTTCATAGGGAATAGTCCCAAGATAACATGATGAAGACATTTCTGTATTATGTTAACTATATAATGATTTGAACAAAAGCACAGAGAAAAAAAACTAAGGATAACAAAAATGTTTAAACTGCCTATGATGTTAAAACAAAGGTTGTATTTGTAACGGTAAATCGGTTTGATAATGGAGCACAGATAGTGGAAAAGCTGAAGCGTTGTATAAATACACTGGAATCAGTATTAAACGAACTATTCCATGCTAGGAACACGCAGGAGAGCCCAACACCAGCGCCTCCTCTTTCTGTTGCTGGATGTTGGGGTTCAGCATTGAGCTCACAACTTATTTCATTCACAACGTTGAATTGTCACTGCACATCCAAATCCAAGTGACGAAAACGGCCTTGGAGACCAGCACATCTTGTTAGCTTTTCTCTCCAGGGGTCTTTCCAAAAAGATCCAAGTTATCTCATCTGCTTCCTTTCTCAAACTAAAACAAAAAACATTTTTTTCTCTCCTCCCCACCCCTCTCCACTCCTCTTCTCTCATCCCTTCTCCACTCCCTCCGTCTCTGACTCTCCCCTCCTTTTTCCTTGTGCTTCCTTCTCCCCTTTTCCTTCTCCTCCTCTACCTTCTCCCCTCCTCTGTCTTCTCTTTTCTCTTCCTTTTTATGTGACCAAAATTGCACAAGAGAGGGAATAGAGCCTTCCTATAAATTTAGAATGATTTTACATATAAAGAGGCTCCCGTTTTTGCCCCTGCTGCCACCTGAACAAGCTCAGTCACTGAAATTATGACACTGAGTAAATTCAGTAGATATTCATACCACATTTTCAGACTGCAAATGTTAGATGTTGGACCTATGGTCATTTTCACAGGGTTTGAGACAATGTGGCTTTCCTCTAATGCCTTGTTCTTTTTCCAGTACTGAGCAGAACCAGCTTGATCTGATGGGTCTTCATTCCAGGGTAGTCCTATTGTTTAGAACTTACCTTTGCTGTCAAATTCACATCGCACTTACTTCAGTCTTTTCAGTTGGCAGGTGACGTGACTTCAGACATTCTCACCGCCATTGGCTCAGTGACGTTAGTCCTGCTACTCATCCTCACCCTGGTTGTAGTTGCTTCTATTGTTGCTTCCAACAAGAGGGCAATTCAGGGAACTTACAACCCCAGCCGTCAGGAAAAGGAGGGTGCTCGAGTGGAAATGTGGAGCGTGATGCCACCCCCCACGATGGAGAGGCTGATCTAGGGGCATCACTGACTCTCTGGGAAAGTGATGCTTGCATAGTAGGGGTTTGTGACACCCCTAGACGTATTAGTTTACACCTGGGGTTACACTGGAACTACAGGAAAGTTTGCTTTCACCACGTTAAAGATTTTCATACGGTTCACAGTGGTTCATCTTGATACCATTGGTTTATTATATTCGCAATCACAAAACAGTGGTTCTGTGCTGTTAATTTCAACTTCCTAATCATCTTCAGAGAACAGGATCTTTTACAAGAATCTCCACTGGTTGTTTCTTAAGCTCTTTCCTCTTTGCAACCTGGAAACTTTATTTTAGTTTGCCCCTAGAAGGCAGACTGAACTTTTTTAAGCACAGAAGCTAAGGGGTTTGGGGGGTACACTTTTCACTCCTTTGATCACGTGGTGAAAGATTTTAGTTCTATGTTGTGATGAAAGGTATACTTTTGTCTTCCAATCATGGATTCAAAGAAATGCATGGGAATGACTCTTGTTTTAAAAAGTGAGTAAAACATGACAAATAAAAATTGAAATGTGGTTGTTCACCTTTTTTTCTCTTGTTCTTTCTTTCTTTCTTTCGTGGCATTTTGTGACATTGTATGTGACAAAAGTAACATCAGGAAATGAATTTCCTTTTGAATTGTATCATTTAACTGATTACATGCATTGTCACTAATCTTATAAAGTGTGCTACTTTCTTCACAGAAATCACAATAGAAAGAAAATTTAAATTCTCAAGTATTAAAGATCGAGTTCTTTTCTTTCAACTGATTTTTGATAAATCAGTGCCAAACAGTAACACTAGCTAAAGGCAAGCATCCTAAAGTGAGATGAACACACTTTAAGGTATATGTGCAGGACTACACGGTACAAAGAAGAAATACTGGGCCTTCTATTCACATATTTGTTATATTTACATTGTTTTGAAATAGCTGTAATAAGATCGTATAGCATAACAGAAATAAAACAGGAATGTGTGTGCACATTTTTGAGTATATGCTTACCAGTTTAATAGTACCAGTTTCTAAATCTGATCTAGAAAAACCCATCCTTCCCGATTACTGATGGCCACTGTTTCAGAACATTGTCGTTTCTCACACACTGTCCTGGACCATTCTCTTTAGCACCAAACATGCTGTCACATTTCCTTTCATAGGGAATTTTCTTCCATGACCCATTCCCAACCTCCCTAGTCAGGAAAGTACCTGTAACAGTTGTCCACACTTGGACGTTCTTTCCCTCTCCTCATTCCTTCTTTAACTAATGTACCTTTTCTTTCCACCACTCAGTGACTTCCCACCATGCCAAACACAGTGGCCAGCCCTCAGTCCTCCTTTTCCCTGTAATTTCAGAAGAGTTTAAAACAGTTGTTCTCTCGTTTTTTTTTTTTTGACTGGTTTCTCCCCATCTTATAGAACTCTGCTTTATTTTCTTTTCCATATTGTTTACTACCAGTTAAGACTATGTATATATAGCCTCTGATTCTGTTTCCCTGACCTAGAATTTAAGTTATATAAGGAAAAAAGCTTCACAGGAAAAGGAAAAATGCAAGTAAATGAGTTTTAAAAATTGCAAACTTAAAAAGAGTAAGAGAGAGTAAGTTGGCCCCATTGGTATTAACACAGGTAGGAAGAAAGACAGAATTCCAGTAATAACACCATAAAATGTAGAAAAGATGTTTTATTAATGTCCTTCACCTAGAAAAGATTAATCTATAGTGGAAAACACAATAAATATTTCTTATATAAATTAACAAACTATGAGGGAATGTTCCAGTTTGCACCTACCACCAGCAATGTACCCAAGAGGTGTGTGTTTTATAACTAGATACTCTAGCACCATGGCTCTGTGGTTATCTAGTGTATTAATCTCTGGTTTTCCCTCAATATCGAACACCTTCAGGGTGAGTTCAAGAAGACAGATGTCTCTGGCTGCCCACAAATGGACCGTGCCATGAGACATATTTTATTATTGCATCATATTACAATTATAACTTCTCAGATGTTTAAGTGGAAAGGGCAAAAAGCATTCTTCCTAAAAGAAAAAGTACAAGTAACTGAGTTAAAACATACAAAGAAAAATTACAGAATGTCAATTCATCCTATTGGTATTAACACAGGTAGGAAGAAAGAAGTAATTACAATGGTAATATCATAAAATTTAAAACATGTGTAATTAGCCTGGTTATTAGCCCTTCTCCCATACTTAGTTTATACCTTTGCATAGGAATAAATGTACATATGTATGTACAACAAATTTGTGAGTTATGAATAAATGAATGATTCCATATGGTTACTTGAAACACAAGATGCCCCAGTGAGCCAATTTTTTGTATCGTTGGACAAGCAAAACATTCAACATCTTTATGCCAGAAATGCTTCCAAGTTACCCCACTGGAGGAGCGCACTGAATGATCTTTAATAGGTGGACCTCACTTTAAGTAGGACAGTCTAGCATCCGCGTCACAGAAGGGACACCTTTTGGATCATGTGTATTCCGCAATTCATGTTACGATTGGTTTGACAATAAACACAATTCTTCTTGTGTCATTTGCAAAGTAGATAGGAGGTGGAGTCTGTCCACTTTTCTCTTGAATCACTTGCTGGTGGCTGCCTTGGGTCCACAGAACAGCACAGACATGATGCTGTGCAGTTTCAGGTCAGGCCCTGGAGGCTTACCACCTGTTTGGCCTCTCTTGGAGTGGCCTGGAGACCCCCACCTTGTGAGGGAGCCTGGGGGAAAACACCAGGTGGAGACAGAGGTCTAGCCAATCCTGCTGTGCAGAGCATGGTGTTGGATGCAGGTGCATAGTGACCCACCTGCTACAAGAAATGGAACAGTCTATTAATATACAGACTTCTGAGAAATAAGCAAGCTCTGTTGTAAGTTGCTAAGGGTTAGGATAGCTTGTTACATAGTTATAGGGAAGGAACCAAACCATTCACATCCAAGGGTCAGTCTAAGGCAATATAAGGTAGTCTGTATTGTTTTTTATTATTCACTGTTCATCTTCTTACTAACTATAGTTAGTACACTATTAATAAAATATCACAAATACATGCCTTATTTCTACCTAGGGCTATTAGATTCAAACACAGGTCTGGCTTGTGCTTAGGGTTCCTCTTAGCAGTTGTTTGCAGGCTCTTGGGTCTGGTGTAAAGTGGACACAGCTGGCCTGTGTCCTGCTCACAGGACAATCCTGGCCCAGATCAGCCCCTGGGAAAGGCACATCTGGCATGCAGTAGAAGGCGTGACAGAAAGGCTCTTTCACGTGGCCTCACATGTGGTTTCTGTGGCCACAACAAGTGCAAAAAGAATCAGGAAATGGCAAATGACTGTAACTTAAATCACCTGTCAGCCTGGCCCCTTTTTTGCTCCTTCACACATCCTACTGTTTACCAGATCCTCTTACCTCCGAGATGGAGAGGGACGGTCCCACAGTCTGACCCTGTGTAACCAGAATGATTACTGCTACCAATTAAAGAGTGACAGTCACGGTGTAGAGAGGCAGAACTAGGAGGCAGTACACTGATTACCAGAATAAAATGAGGGATCCTTTACAGACCTTGAGCTATAGTGCTAGAACTATATCAACAAAGCTTGTTATACTTCATATGTTATGTCTCATTTAAACCCCCAACATCCCTCTGAAAGAGGAACTTGGATCATTTCAGGATCCTTTGAAGACAAACGCCTTTAAATTTCTGATCTGCTCCATCAAGGTGACCTGAGCTAATGTGAAAAATGGCTGTCACACCTCTATCTCACAGGCATATTTTGATAATTATTCGTTTAAACTGTTCAATTGCACCTGTTATTGTTCATATAAAATGGAGTGTTGGTAGGACAAGTGGGAAGCAGTAACATTCTCATTGTTTCCACACTCCTATTCTCTCAGCCTTCCTTCCCATGCATCTTACTGTGGGTCTGCAAAATAAGCCAGCTTTATGCAGAGAAAGATTTCCTTTCTCCCCCCACCCCGGCAGTCCCACTGATTAACGCACTTTACCTGTAAGACTGAAATAACATATGCACATCGCTTCAGTGTTCTCAATAAAATTGCCAGAAAATAAATTGAAAGGTCACAGATTTCTCAGATTCCCCCAAACAACTGACAAGAGATTAAAAAAAAAAAAAAAACTTCACTTGGTAGAACTCTTCCTCTTCCTCCTCTCCCTCTTTCTCCTCTCTTTCTTACTCTTCCTCTTTCTCCTTTTTTTCTTGTCCTCCTCCTCTTTATTGCTTTTGTTTCTATTATTTGGTTCTGTTTTTATGATCACTCTTTAAACCCTTTTGACACAACCGTGTACTATCATCATCAACATGAAAGATTGGCCTATGAATGTCGGTTCGAATTATCCTGATGATGATTAGCAAGTCACTTTCATCTGGTTTTTTGCTTTGTAGGACTATGATTCAAACCATGAAGTTGTCCTTAATTCTGGAGTGAATATGACTTTTCAAATTTCAACCTACTTCCAAAAAATGGGGAATTTTTACTGCTTTGCATTGCATTGAACAGTGATGACAAAAGTGCATGTTTCCAATTTAAACCCATACTTCCGTGATTTAGTATCCAGCCTTTTTGCTTTATGTGGTTCCCAAAACCTGGGAACAACATCAAATCTATTTGGCCGTGCCTGCTTGAAGACGGCTGCTTTGAGAACCAGTCACAGGGTTTCCTAATATGTTGGGCAAGAATCTTTCTTTGAAAATTGCTCCCAAATCCCCATCTTCAGCTCTAAATGAAGCATGTTTTGGAGGTGTTCATGGTTTGCGTCTTGCGGCTTTTGCCTTGAAACTGGAGGTTATCCATGGCTGAAATAAGGCAAACCCTCAATGAAACCGGTGTGTTTTTAAAGTGTTTTAGAACTCTGCTTCCCTTCAGCCCTTCGCAGCATAGAACTGTGTACATCACGGGACAACTCATTCAGCCAAAGCTCCGTATCGACCTTCAGAAAGTTACAAAAGCCCGCATCTTCGCGGCAGGTGTTCCACACGGTAACTTCAGTTTAACTTTCTGATATCAGAAAACTTATTTTATAATGTCAATTCTATTTTATAATACCTGTTTTAAAAAGAATTTGCTCTACATTTGAATTGTTAGGGTTTTTATTTTTGCAGAAACGTAACTAAAAACTATCGAGTAGATTTAATTTGAAATTTTTTATGAAGGAAAATTCCATTAAGGGTGACTTAACTTTGATTAAAGGTTAAATGCTTATTAAAAGGTTTCTCTTACTGGGTTTGTGAAATTATTCATTTCTTAGATCAAGAATATAAACATCTTCACACAAATTCAAGTTCAGCATTTCCTGGAAGTACTTGTTATGTTTCCAGTTCATAGGTGTTTATGTATCTCATAGGCAGAAGGGAAGCTAAAACACCTCTTCATTGGTGATTCAAACAACACGTGGGTTTCAACTCAGAATTCCTCTATTTAAAATACTGATTTAATTAAGTAAATCTGAAGTAACAGTACTTAAGTGTCTCAAATTGAAGAGGGGAAAGGATAATCAAGGTCATAATTATGTGCTGCTCATCTGAAGCATATGACCTGAATCACTGATAAATGGAGATTTCAATTATGGTAGCTTAGTTAGCACTTATTATCATGGTACAATGAGAGCCTGTGTCATAAGAAAAAAATGAAGAAAATGTCATTTATAATTAGAGAGTAAAACATGATCTTTTCACTTAAATTGATGGAGGGTAACCTAAATCTTTTGAAATGAAATACAAATTCATTCCATCATCTCTTTCTTAAAACACTGGTCATATTTACTGAAGTTCTAGTTGTTTATAGGAGTCATATTTTGTTTTTCTGAACATTTAATCAGGTTTAACATCTGCCTCCAAGAGTTATTAGTCTAGAGATGAGATTATAAAAGAATTATATATGTACAAGAACTTTGATATCAGTTTATATTAAAGAGGAAGACTGGATGTTTTCTGTAATATTTATGTTTGTTGTTTGATAAAATAATGAAAACTAGAAATGATAAAGTTAGGTGAAAAATATTTCAAAATGGCAGATCAATAGAGAGTTCAAAATTCAAGATGGATCTTAACAGTGTTTAGGAAAAAATTTGGCTGAACTGAACCACCTTCCATCCTACATCTCACAGAGCTGCTTCTCCTAAAGCACTGCAGAGCAGTTACAGGGGACACAGCTGCTGTAGCATTGGGTCAGGTCTCTCTTGTTGTCACATGCATGTTCTCCTTAGGGCCCTCCCTCTGTTCCAGACCTCCTTCCCAAGATACATCCTTTTCCCTGGGAGAATTCAAGCAACACTCTCCATTTGTTCCCAAGGGTGGCCCAACCTCAGGACACACAGACAAGACCCTTGTTCCCTCAGGATCCTTTAGCACAGATGAGGACATAGAACTCAGTGACTTGCATAGGTATATGAACAGTGACAGTCTAGCCAGAAAAATATACTCAGTTTTGACTTTTTTTTTTTTAGCCTGGATTGAGGTTAGGTATATAATGTTCTCTTATTCAAACATAATCACTCTTCATGATTTGTGAAGAGGTAATGCAGTCTAAATTTTATCATTCATTGTTTTTCTGAAAAATTCACTTTTCTTGCTCTCTCCTCCATCTAACATGAGGAAATAAACTGAGCCACTTTCTTGGACATCTCCCCTAAATTCTACAATTCTTACTATCTACTGTGTGTTGAATTACTAGAGTTAAAGCAAATAAGGAGACTCAGTGATCTCCACAGTGTGTACTACTAAACCTTAGCTCCCCGATTCATTCTAATGCTGACAGATTCAAAGGTGGCCAGACCTTACAAGCTTAAAGCACTTGCTTGTTCTACATGAGACTGCTCAAAATGCAAGTTTTTTAGATCAAAGATATGTGTATATATATAGTTTTATAAGAAATCCACATAATAATGCTTCCTCATATTCACTCTGAACAGAAGAATTATTCATTTCATTCATTTACACATAATTTCTTTGAAAGAAATTTGAGAGAAAAAAACCCACAAAATGTCTTGCATTTGCTGCCAAGCAAAATTCAATTAATTGAATCAAACACATCAACCTGAAATCTTAAATGAGAGAAAAAATCGTGGTGGTAAAGATCATGCAACACATACAGCATCAAGATTTTTAAAAGAAAATAAAAATCAATTATCCTGAAATTTTTTTTATACTTCACAGTACAAAATATATATTCTTGTGTTAAGGAAGGCACTAATGGATTGAAAAGGGAGAGAAGAGCCAGGTGTAGAAATACTGTTTTGTTGCCATTTCAAATGTGACAAGATCAGAAAAGTTCAAAAGAATAGTTCAACCTGCAAACAAGGGTGCTCAAGACAAATCACAAAATAAGATGCAACTAATTAGTTTGAAATTTCAACACTGCTCAGCATCATTCAAAATATCCATCATATCAAGATAATATCATGACCTGCTTTACAATAAGCCTAAGGTCAAATTTGTTGCGTTCTATTAAAAACTGAAGTAATAAAAGTCTTACGTGACCTCTAAATTATTTTCTGCTGTTAACATTTTCCAAATCATGAAATAAATGTGTAGCGCAATTGCTGGAACAAATAAAATATAAGCAATTTATTCTCTTTAAGCCTACAAATAAATTATGGTGTTTAATGTTACCATTCCACTTCATTAAGAGACTCTGCGTGTAGACAGATTATGCTTACATAAAATGTTTCACATTTAAATTGCATCCAACAAACCAGGGTATGGCAGATATCGATCCTTTTGTTTGAAGATCTTTAAAAAGTAAATATAATAATAGTTCCTTATACTTTGAGAATCTTTAGCCATAAGTCAATGTAGAAATGACTATAGGATTAACTTCCTAAAGGGATTTGAACTTTAGAAAGAAGGCCCTAGCTACTTGTTTGTGCTTCTTTCCCTTATACTTCTAGCATAATTTCATAATAATTTGAGAATTTCACCCAATTATTAGTAAGCTTGATACCATTCCTTTGTTTCTGGTTTGCATTTCTGGTATGATGTGTAATAGGACATTTCTTAAGGAAGAGATCATTCATCATACTTATGGAGAGTTGACAGCCACATGGTCCTTCCATAGTTCTACTTATGTGGAACCAGTAATGTTCCATTCCATTTCCTTCAACACCAGATTATGTAGCATCTCATCTGAGCCTGAGGTCATCTTAAAAGCTAGACACTGCATGATAAAAAATAAAAAACAAGATTTGTGTTTTCAAGGGAAAAGGGGAGACTGCTCAATTAGATCAATGTGGAAATTGTATCTATATATGTAACAATTAGTGACTTATTTTTTTCCTTCTGTCTCCTAACAAAGAAAGTTTTAAAAAATCAAGCAATATAATTAATCTAATGGACTAAAAAAGAAAATTTCTAAGATTTTCTCAATTCATATAAAATTTTGGTAATATTTGACATGTATTAAGAGAAAAAAAACAACTAGGACTATAACGGAATTCCTCATTGCAATAAAAGGAACCTAACAAAAAACCTACAGCCAGTATCACTCTTAAAATATTGAATGTGCTCACTCTTAAAGTCAGGAACAAGGTTCAAATGTCCACTCTCATCACTTCTTCTAAATATTATATTATACACCAGCAAACAAGCCCAGCCTGGGAACTAGCACCATGCATGGGCCACTGCTGGACCTGGAACAGCCAGACCCCAGTCCCTTCTGGCTAACGGGCTGGCAAACAAGAAGTACCAACCTCCTCCACCCCCCTGCCATAAGCAACCAGCTTCTCCAGAGAAACACAGGCTGTGATGATAACTACTGAGGTGAAATGCAATTGGATGCCTGTGCTGCTTTGGTGTTTCACTAACATTGCAGGTCTAGGGCCAGTGGTCTGATCATTGGTTCAGAACATAGTGCTACACAGTGTGGCATCTCCTTCTGAGGGTTGTAGCCATTGTTGATTCCCTAAGGTCTTGTTTTGAAGTCCTATATTGTTTCTATTATTTTGTTGGGTATGGTTTTATTGTCTTTTGTTTTGTGTGATTATGTTAAATCCTACAGCATGAGCAGCTATTTCAAAGATAGCAAGATATATTATGGTAGCAATTTTGCATTTACTATTGACTTGTTTTGAATTTTTATTGCATTGTTTTGTTCTTATTGTTTCCATTTTATTCTGTTCTGTTTGATTTTTACTATGTCCAAAGTTATCTGCAGCTATTTTGAAGATATCAAAAAGTATTAAGGTTATAATTGTTGATTTCATAATGTTTTGAAGTTCTGTATCTCTTACACTGGTTTGACTGGTTACATTGTTTTGTACCCTTTAAAATAAAATAAAAAACAGATATATATTATACTATGAACCCTAGTCATTGTAATAATCAAGGACTATATATATATATATATATATAGAAAGAGAGAGAGAGAGAGAGCTTGAAATTAATGAATTAAAACTCTTAGCAGGATCAATTGTAAGGAGAAATTTCAAGAAGTCATTTACAATAGCATCAAAATATGTAATAATTAGGGATAAATTTAACAAAATATGTCCAATACTCTAAACTGAGCCTTATAAAATATTGCTGAAAACAGATTAAGAGTTAAATAATTGAGAAGGCATGCCATGTTCATTGACTGGAAGACTCACTAATGTTAGGATATGAATTCTTCCCAACTTGATTTATAGATTGAATCCAATCCCAATCATAATCCCAGTGAGTTATTTTTAGTATGGAAAGTTTTCGTGGCAAAATAAAAGATCTAGAATATTGAACACAATACTGAAGGAAAAAATTAGTGGACTGACCCTAATTCCAAAGCTTCGTATAAAAACATGACGATAGTATAAGATAGCCATAATAATGGACGTATACATCAGTGGAAAACAGTTTAGAGTCCATAAAGAGTCACACACAAATATTCTCAATGGATTTACAATATATGTTCAATAAAGAACAGAATACTAAGACTATTTAGTAAGTTAGTTCTGGGAAAAACAGAAAATAAACTTACGTAACATTGAGGGTAAACTCAGTTGAGAATTGATGAAGTGCAGTACTAAAACTATCACAAGGAAACCCCTTAACAAAAGTATACATCACAAAAACTGATAATGTTGGGTTGTCTCAAAATTAAAGATTTTTAAACCAGGTGTGATGGCACATGCCTGTAATCCCAGTACTTGGGAGGTTGAGGCAGGAGGATTGCCATGAGTTAAAGGTCAGCCTGAGCTATGAAGTGAGTTCAAGACTAGCCTGAACTGCATAGTGAAACCCTGTCTCAAAGAGGCAACAAACAAAGAAAACATTAAAGACTAGTAATGTCTTTGCAAAGACATTACTAGTAAAATGAAAAGGCAAACAACTTACTAGAAGAAATACTTGCAAAACATATATAAGGGATTTTTCTGAACATTTTTAGAAAACCAAATGTTTACTAGTCAGTAATAAAAGGAGAAAAGATTCAATGCAAACATGGGCAAAAGGTAGTATATGCTCTACTTCAGGGAAGATAGATAAATTATCAATATGTTTTTACATATTCCCATCATCAGTCATAAGAAAAATATAAATTGAAACCAAAATGAGATACCATGGCACATTTACCAGAATGGCCAAATTAAAACTATTGACGTCACTATGATAATTGAAGGACTCTATTTATGTGATATTCTCTTTGAATTTATATTTGAGAGCCTTATTATGTAATCCTGGCTGGCCTCAATATATGGCTCCTGCTGGCCTGGAACCCAAAATCCTCCTGCCTCTGCAGAGCTGAGATCACAGGAATGTGTCACCACACCCAACAATGTGAAATTCTTGAAAGGCAAAACTATAGTAAAAGTAGTTCACTTGTAGCTAGGAGCTACAATAAAGAAGGAACAGCTGCAAAAAGAGGAAGCAACTCTTTGGGTGACAAGTTTTCTGAATCTTGATTTGTTATTTTTACAACAGCATGTATATATGTATGTCTACTCACTGAATTAGTTTCAAATATGTGGATTTTTATAGAAGTAAATTATACTTCAGGAAGTTAATGTGAAAAATGTGGAAGAGGCACACTGAAAAGATTCTACATACACACACATATGTGCATGCGTGCACACAAACAAGAGTAGTAAGTGCTAATACAGACAACTTGAAACCCCTGTAAGAACATTCCCATCAAAACATCCAAGACTTCTAGCTTACTCAAATCATTTTATGCTAAAAATCAATTTTGGTACCACAAAAAAATCGACTAGCATTGCCTGTTTTTGTACTGAATGATCCTTTGAAATATGTGAGCACCTGTCTTAACTTTTATTTGTGATTAATAGTGACTAAATTTTTAGGTTTTTAAAAAAAAATACCGAAGTCTATCCGTTAGAAATTCCAATGATTTTTCTAACACTATCAATATACAGGAAACTTACAAGAGTAAGTAAAGCACTGCTAACACCTGTCTCACAGATTGGTAATTTTGCCTAATGTATTGTAACCAATTTGGCCATTTACTAAATCTCAGAAAACCTAGCTTTTACTTAAAATATACTTTAATTACTAGATTTGGGGGGAAACAATGGAATATGGAATGAATATTATTCATGTATTTTTAAAATTCCAAATGAGTCTCTTAGAAACTAGAGCTGTAGAAGGTAATTTGTAAATTACAGTGTTTTAAATGGTTGTTACTTCAAACTATCATATATGAAACACTCTTTGTATGTAAGGGAGGTTTGATTTTAAAACAACAAAACTAAGAATAATAGTTTGTCTTTTAGAGATCACTTTTGAACATGAGATTTAAAAAAAGAGATGATATTTGTGGATATACTGCAAGGACTGTTCACATATTCTCAGTAAGAGTGGCTCCATATTTGAAAAATTCATGATATTCACTTTTTTTTCAAAATACACAGATATGACACCAACCACACTCTTGTTATCCTGCTAACCCAGCAGGGACTTCCCATTTCTGTTTTCCAAAACATGCAAGGAGGATGGAGAAGGAGGACCAAAGATAGTGGCGAGAATGTGTACATATACAAGAAAGATTATTTGAAACGGAATTAAAGACTGAGAAGGGAAGCATGAAAAGTAGAGAGAAAATTAAAAAAGAAAAGGCAGACATTATTCAAATCTCCCAAAAAAGACACCAGGAAATTTAGTACTCAAGAGAAAAGGAGAGGGAAGGGCCAGGGAGGGGAGGGGAGAGAAAAGTTGCATAAATTTGTCAAAGGGTTATGAAATATTTACAGGGGACACTTGAGAAAGAACAGGAAGGCCGTATTAGACATGACCTTCAAGTTCTGCCCTTCACCTCTGTGTATCTGCATGAGGGCTGCAGTCACAGCTGGGTTCAAAGACCAGCTTGAACATTTGACGCTATTGGATTTTAAGGGTATCATTGATCTTTTGTGTACCTTTGTCATCTTCAAGGAACTAATCGCAGAACTTACTCTAGAAACTGTACAAGTATGGTCAAGCATCTGCTTTTATGCTTTTCTCTGTTTTGTTTTAAAGTTCTCCAGTTGATTCAAATGAAAATCTAAGTTTGGGGACAACTGGATCAGATAAAAATCTAAGTTTTTATAATTATGTTTTATAGTTGTAGACATCAGATAACCATGAATTCAAAGTCAATGAATACTTAGGAATATTTTCATCCCTCAAATCATATGGTAGCTGTTATTTACATATAAAATTCTTAATAAATAAGTCTAACAAAAGATACAAGGCAGAGAAATAAAGTTTTAGGGAAGTTAGTGGGCCAAAATCAACAGCAGAACCTGAGGAAGGTTTTTATTTACCTTCCATGATTTAACACCTTCCTTTCATGCTACTAATGCTATATTTTTCATTTCTATAGAAATTTGTGTATGTCCTGTGATTCAGTCTTGATTCTAGGGGACAGACGCCTGTGTATGATGAATCTATCTCATATACAGACCATGGGAGGTACTGAGAAAAATCTGGTAAGGGAGGCTAAGCGTTAACAATTAAAATCAATAAAAGAGAGCTGGATCTTTGGCTTGCAGAATTCAGAACTTTGCTTCTACAAAAATGAGATGTTCCACATGTTACAGTACCACTAGGACTTTTGAAACTTAAAGGAACCATTTATTTCAATATAACTCTTGAATGGGAAGTCCAACCCTGCAGCACTGTTCATGCATACTTGATTTTATTTAATCTTGGTCCTCAAACCTTATATTTGGTTTACACACAGTTTTTTGACACGAACACTCCTCTGATATAATGACATACTAACTACAGTATTTAACTATTTGACCATGAATGTTAAAGCCTAGTAAGTTCACTGCACTTAACAGTAAAAGTACTTTTCATTCAGGTTTGTTAGATTTACACTTAAATTTATGCTGTTAGAGGGTTGGAGATGGGAGAGTCCTCAGTCATTCAACCTAGAACAGTAAGAGAGATAAACTGATAAAAGAGAGATAAAATCATAAAACAAAAGTAATACCATGCAAAATTTAATTGTGATCAAATTTTTATTTTATAACTGCATTGTTGGGTACTTTATTGGTTGGAATAGTGAGTTCATCTAATATTTATTTTGCATATTTAAAAAATTCCCAAAGTAATACTTTTGTACATAACATCTTCCTAATAGTAGTCAACCCTGGAGATGATTTACACTGTAACTTCAAGGATGCAAAAATAATAATACAGAAAATCACAATGTTGAGTGGGTTTTTACAGGTATCTGTTACCATGCTGTGTAAAAAGTTCAAGATTTTCAGTCCTTGGAAACAGCTTTTCATCTGAAGCCAAAAAACAAAAGAGGCTTTGGAAAGGTTCAGTTTTGAACTCGTGTGGCTTTTATGCAAAACAGCTTTGCACATGTTAAATTGCAGAAGTCCTGCAGTTCATATTAGTTGCTGTTTTAGGCACAGCTAAATCATCAGATTCTAAAAATTTAGTTTTGCTATATGATTAGGTAGTTCTCACAATAATCTGTGAAAGCTGAAGGGTGGCGAATGCATGCAGTCCATTTAATGCGTACGGAGTTCTCAATTTGTTCTGTCCTAAACATCTGTAGTCAACCCGAGGGTGAACTCACTGATGGGCCTTAGCAAGGTTCTCCTCTGAGAATGACAGAGCAGAAATGAAGAGACTTACAAGTCTGTCATAGCAAAGAGGTAACCATTTGTGATTCTACAACCTTCTAAGATGAAAGACTGCATATCTTCAATTACTTCATTTAAGAGTGACTTGAAAACAACATAGCATTCTGGATACAAAGCATTCTGTTAACATTGTTGTTCAGTACCTGGTTTTATTATTTTTTTTGGTATATTTGCATATTGCATCCAGAGCTACAAATTTCCACAGTGCGTTTGCCTCATTCAAGTATAATAAAAGTAAAAATCTATAGAAGCTCTAAGGTTAAACAAACTGTACATCATACAAAAAATTAACTTAATTTATAGACAGTTAAAAGTATTGGCAATGCCCTTTATAAATCTTAGCAAAGATACATCATAAAGGATGTTACACTCTACATACACGGTCGTTACCATACAAATGCCATTTCGATTTATGTGGTACAAAACAGAGTACTTAGGTGTACATGTGTAGAATCAGCACTTTGTACCATAAACATTTCTTTTAAAGTAACAGTATAGTCAATATTAATCTAAGGTACAGGATTTTCTTATTGCATATTTATTGTTGCTGAGGCAGTTAGTTATAATACAGTAATGGAATATACATAATTATTTTAAATAAACAAAAACATTTTTCCTTCCAACAATATAAAGACTGTTCTTTTCTAAAATCACAAAGAACATTGCTACATACAGTTTTACACAAATACTGAAAGACATGAGCTTAAGGCATCTGCCTGAAAAGCAGATGTGTATATCTGTATGAACTAAATTATGCAAGAAAAAAATATTGCACAGAATACTGTTATTTTTCAAATAAAATTTTTGTCTAAATGTAAATAATTTCCTATTTCTTGACCAAATAATTATGTTGATTTACTTAAAACCATTCTGCCTCTTAAAGAAGCTTTAAGAAACATATATTAATGATATCACTATGCTTGATGTAGGAAAGATGTTGATAATGACATAGGATTTCTAAAATCTATTTCCTATATTAAGAAGTGTTTTGAGGAAAACTAAATAATTGGGATTTGTTTTATACTTCTAAATTTTTATTCTGATTTACAAATATTTTCTCAGATTCAGAATCAAATAGAATTTTTACTAGAAAATTTATTCATGAAAGTAATTAATCTTCTCCTGAAAATCCAAATAGAGAATGAAGCTCCATAGATAAGAATATTCACAGTTTTCTTCTCTTGATCAGAAGTTTACTTCTTCACCATTAATAAACAACTAATTCATTAGCATTCCTGAATCCTACTACTAAGATATTCGGATAGAATCCTAATTACAGCATTGTCACATACAGTTTCAATTTAAAAGGAAGGGACTGGTTCTGGAGAAAATTATTATGACAATCTTAAAAAGAAAAGATTGAGTCTTGTACCAGTAATTTCTAAACTGAGCAGAGTACTCTGCGTACTGAAAAGGAGCATCTTTCCCTATAGGAGGAGCCCTGTGGTGCCTGCTCAAATGAAGGAGAATCAGGAAAACCAGGACACTGAGCTTCTGAAAATGTCTGTGATTCTGTCCTTTAAAAGTAAATCTTAGCAGCATTATTATAATTCATGTAATAACTAAGAAAATTAATGAAATTAGAAATGGCATCATGTTTTGATCATGGTTTGATTAAACAGCTACTAAAAACAACTGTTTTGGTGATGGAATCTTGGAGTAGTAATTTGTAAGCAGAGCACATTATTATTATAATACCATCATCATCATCATTTCAACACATTTACAACCCCTTTTATTTCTTCAGGGATCATGCTAGTTATTTTATTTCCTCAAACCTTCAGTTACTATACCTGGTATATGACTTGTGCAAAAAGTCCATAAATATTTTGTAAATGAAGAAATTTTCAAGGAAAAAACAATCATACATTTCAGTGCCTCTAAAAGATATGCCAAAGTAGGTAATCATCAAAATATACCGAATAGCAACACTGTCATTCAATAAAACAACAGTTCCTAAATGTACATAATGCTTCTCTATCTCCCTGAAATGCCATGGGATCAATATTTATGGGCAGAAGGACAATAGTTAGTGTGGGATTCAGAAAAAAACATGACCTGATTCAGCAGTTATATAAAAGGCTATGTACCAAGCCTTAATTTATACAACTCTTTTATAGACGTGGTATTGCTTCTTTGAAAAAATAATTTAAACAGAGAATCTTATAAAGACTGGTTAGGTTATAACAGAAAATATGAGCACAGCAGAAAATAATACTTTTGTTTGCTTAATCAGGAACTCACCCTAATTTCACTTCATTCTCAGTATCCCTCATAATACAGGGAAGTCAAGGTAACATGGTTTGAAATATTAGTAACTGCTACTAGTTTTCTGGACTGTTTTCAAGAATAATAGAGTTTTGTTTTTGCTTTTGTTTTTAACAGAGTAACATAGATAATTTTGTACATTTAAAATAAGGCACAAATCACTTTAAAATACCTTAAGACAATTACAATATCTGTGAATGGCTTACTATCCTCAAAACAACATAGCATTATAGCCAAACATCTTGGAAGATGACTGAAAGATAGAAAACCCACGGCCATGATGTTTGTTAAGTAAATGGACTAAAACCCAAACCTGGTTCATAGTATACTCTTGATTAACTTATTCTTCAGACTGTGAGTTCTGAAAAGAAAAAAAAACTGCTTCATTTCAAAATTCATATTAGATGTTATTTTGAATTCTTTTCATTAATTAAGAAGGAATACTTGTCAATCAGATTGACCACTATGGTAACTCTTTTTCCTTATTTCTTAAAAAAGCTCTTATACTTTTTTATTATGTATTTCACTGATGTGTAACAGAATTTGTAATGAGTATAAAGTCAAATTTTATAAGAACTTGAATCTTACTTTCATGTTTTAAAAGTGGATTACATACTTTTTATGTAGAATTTACTCTAGAATAAAAGCTATATTTATCATTTATCTTCCTGTATAATTATAAATGAATAACTATCCCAAATACAACATATTCATTTAGATTACGGAATGTAGACTTAAAAATACTTAGTCATTTTCTTTAAAACCAAATAAATATTTTTAAGCAATGTTTTTGACAAATCTCCTTCTAGGATAATGAAATTACGTTCCATAAGTAAATACTTTTAGGGTACATTTCTTGAATAGCTTCTTGAACACTTTTCATGAAAGATTTTTTTTAAAAAATCGTGATTATGATATACAGAATAGATAACTGAACACAGAAATAATAAGTTAACCATAACATCACTAGGTTTTTTCCTGATTATTCCTGGCAGTTTCACCTATCATAACATAATCACTATATGACTCCTCAGATGAACTCCAAAGCTTATCAGTAAATGAGGGAGATAACATTTACCATGAATGATTCCAAATAATTTAGATACTCCTCTGCCTTAGAGGAAATGTGCGAGCTGCTCAGAGTGACTTCACTCCAAAGACCACAGTAGAAAAGGGGGTGGTGGTAAGTTTCTAGTAAAGAAATCTGACAACCATTACCTTTGCCAGGCCATCAAAGTCAACATTAACATTCACAAGCACATCGGCAGTATATACCCTTGATAGCATGTGATGAAAACAGCAGTTTATGTTGTACTCTTCTTCCCAAAATCCATTTGTGAGAAATCTACTTTATGAGCAACATATCAGACAAACTCCAAGAGAAGGGCACAGTATCATTCATCTTACCAACAGTCCTCAAAACTGTCAAGGTCAGTAAAGTCTAACAAACTGCCACAGCCCAGAGAAAACTAAGGAGCCATGACAACTATATGTAATGTGGTACCCTGGAACAGAAAACAGACACTACTAGTAGGAGAAATCTGTGGAAATCTGAAAAAAAAAGTATAGACTACCAATACTGGCTCATTAATTATGGCAAATGTGCCATACTAATTTAAAACATGAACAGAGAACTTGGGTGCAGGGATATATGGAGCTATCAACTCTTCAATTTTTCCATAAATCTAAAACTTCTAAAATACAAAGTCAGTTATTTAAAAATGCAATTTGAGATAATATAAATTACTAATTAAAGAAAAAAGACAAAAAAAATTTTGCCAGGACAGTTTGTGTTGCATCTGGCTTTCTGGAAGGGTCCCCAGAGAGCAAAGGCATACAGAGAGAGACCACAAACATTTCTAAGTGTCTCCTTTGTAAACAGAAGTCATTAACTTCACACTGCAACTAAGCACTTCATATATGTCACTGAGTGAAAGGTAAATTTGTATCTTTTTACTTTTTGAGAAACATGGCTGCAGTATCCTTATAAAAGCAAGTATTTCCACAAGAGCTATAAACCTTGAAAAAAATTAAATTTGACCTTTGATGAGTAGAAAAAGGCATTATTGCTCTGCAAAACAAAGTAACTTCTCGTTCAATCTCTATATGTAACTTCTTAAATTACTTAAGTATAGGTGATAGACATTTACGATTAAGGCAATTAGTGGATTAACAGTTTTATCAGTTTCAGGCTAGTTTTGATAAATTGTGACATCTCAATCAGTTCATGCTTAACCAGATTAACACAGTGACTACTGGTTATATATTAGGATTATATATACTTATTTTAAATAAAATGAATGGCATTAAGCACCGATTACTGGGAAATCATTTGTTCAACCTATCTTTTCAACATGCATACAAACTAGTACCTGATTTACCAGCACAGCAGAATTCACCATACGTTTAAAAATCAATGGGTAACATATATCCATGAGATGAACAAGTGGGGAAATGTTTCTTCCAAATGAAAAAAAAAAATAAATAATATAAAGAGTTCTCATCCTTACAAATAATTCTATTTAACTATACAGATTATAGGGAATCCCCAAATGCCTCCTGGAAGTTTTGATGCAAGTGATAGATACTTCACTGGTGACTTAAGCTTGGTTTCCATTTTCACCTCCTTTTGAAATGCTTGTGCCTTGCCTGGAGTCAGATGACATGTGATACAATGACACTACTTCATGGAGCAGTCCAAGATCTTCTGAATTCTCATTGACTTCTTTCCCTTCTTTCTCCCAAGGGACAAGAGTAGATGGACATCTCCCAAGACTGGGCATAAACGGATCATCTGAAATCTGGCTTAGTGTTTCCTTCTTTTTTGTTTCTCCTTTATCAGTCTGGGAAACTTTAAGGGGAGCTAGCTGGAATCCTGAAGTAGATGCTAGGTTTTCCACCACTTTAGAGCCACACACACTGTCATCACTGAGGTGTTTATCACTGTTTTCCTCTTTCAAAATAAACAGAGAGTCTGTCAAACCACTAGAGGAAACCTGCTTCTTGGGAGACGGAGGGAGGTGTCTGCCATGGAGGGCACTATCATCCTGTCCGAGATTCCACTCTGCTTGGTCCCCAGAGCCACCACAAAACAGGGCCAGGTTATTCTCACTAGGAGCATTGGATTTATTCTGAAAAAAGAAACAAGTTCAGAACTTTTAATAAAATTATTATCCTAGTATTTTTTCCATTTTGAAATCAATATTCATATGGTTCAAGGCTGGAAATCTGAAGCTTCTTCCAGAAAAAATGTAGCGTTGACAGTTCATTCTGATACCTATAAATAGTTGTATGAAAAGGAGTCAAACTAGATGGACTTTGGTTTCCATGGCCTTCTACTCGCCAAATTCAAACTAGACCCCACACAGTAATTAGAGCAATGTCCTAGAGTCTCCTATAATCACCGCGGGGTTGCCATGGCTCATACTTCTATCTCGCATGCATGCAAAATATTCAATTCCATTTGTTAAAAACATGTTCATTATCGAAGCAGAAAAATGGAAAAAAAGACTTGAAGAAACATATTTACTTTTTTAAAAGCCCGGGAACTAAAGAAAAAAAAAATAAGACAATTTCACATTTTAAAAATTCCCCCAAGAAGATTGCTATAAAATTCGATTCAAGAAAATATTGCTACTGAACAAAATAATTTCAATTAATGATAAAACCCACCAGAACTGGATATATGAAAAGGAAAATTTTGTGACCATGTAATTCTCAATAATTACATTTTACCATATTTTTGTGGTTTGGACACTTAGAAGTTAAACATTCCCATCAACTAAGATTATAATTTCAGACAATCACATCAAGGGGAGAACTGTATTCATTTAATTTTATAAACTGAAAAATCAACTGACCGTAGGTTTGTAATCAATATCATCCATTGATCTAAAGAAATCCAGGCTCTTTGCAGCTGCCAGTTTTCCTTGATCTGAGCTGTGTGTGCTCAGTGTATCAAGGATCTCCCCCAGTAAGTCCATTTCTCCTGAATAAGGAGTCTTCAGTCTTGTTTCACCAGAATCATCACTTTCATAAAAATAGGCAGAAGATTCTTCACCATCTTCAAAAGATAATCTGAAGAAAATAAGACATATAATGGTAGACATATATTCACATATGCTGTGTATAAACCACTTCTCACCAATTATAGTCACTGAGATGTTTAAAATCAAAATGCTATTTCAGTGGAATAAAAACAGTAACTGGTTCATAGCCAAAACTCTTTATACTTGTGTATCTACCACTTCAAATACTGGAAATTTAGAGTGTGTGTAGCATGAAAAAATAAACAAACAAACAAACAAACAAAGTTTATGATAACTCTGCAATTTGGAGAAAGAGGATTGGCTATTCGCCCAGCCTAACTTTGTGGGTCTGGGGATCTTTACCTTGGACTAAGTACTTGAAAAGTTTGTTGTAGCCCAAGTTCACTTTTAATATTATTATATGGTTTTCCTTTTCATACTTACTTACTCATTTTAAAGAAGTACTTTTTTCTTTCTATAGACAGATTTACTTAACAAAGAAAAAAGAATGCCCGTTTTGTCATCTTCATACATATTAAAATTATAAAGAAGATACTTAGTATTTACTTAAAATTAATTTGAACACTTTGTACTAAATTTTCCTTTTAAGATATTACCATAAACTTCACTGCCTTGCTCGACTCAACTTGCTTCAAATTAATTATGACCACCGTGGCCCCGATTTGGCCTGCCCCTCTCAGCTGGGGGTGTGAGCCTCTCTGAGGGGGACTCCACTCCTGCCCAGCATCTCTGTAGACACCAGCTTCCCAAGAACAAGGGCTTGCAGGGCTGGCTTGCTCTCCTGTCCCAAGCCTTTCCCCCAACAACAGTCCAAGGAGCACTGGTTCCTTTTGGTGACGCAAACTGAGCTCTAGGAGTGCTCGCTCGTTGAAATACCCTAAACTACCAACTGCCGTTAAATCACACCAGGTAACAGAGCCCTGTGATGCTTTACTCACTTGCTTGCTCTTTCAATGTCATCGTCATCGTCAAACAGGGCACCATCAAGGCTCTGGAGAGACTTTTTCAAGCGTACCTAGACAGAGAAATTGACAATGGACTGACATTTGTAAATTAAAAGAAATCGCTTTCATACATTATAAAGGAATAATGTGATTTTTTGTCAGAAACAATTTTAAAAGTGTTTGCTGCCCAACAACTTGGAAAACTGAGACAAGAAGAAACAGAAGTATCCAAGTAATATTTATCTAATCCTAAGGCATGCCTCAAACCAGTAACTGAAAACAAATCACTGGGCTGAACACATATATACGTATGTATACTACATCAAGCACATTTAATTTAACATCAATCATACCCCACCATGCACATATCACAAAAATGTAGTAATTATTAAAAGTTGCCAATCTTATTTCTTTTCCATCCATATGTTTCCCCAAGTTGGATCAGTGCTTCTCAATCCTTAATGTGTACATAAATCTCTTAGTGATTTATTAAAACAATAATGGCAATTCTGACTGCGTGGCTGGGATTTCTGGGGCCTGAGTTTCTGCATTTCTGCAGTTCTTTGGTAAGATCGGGGTCACACAAGCTGTTTGAAGCAAATCCTAAACAGCATTTTACTTCACCTCCAAATGCCACTTTATACACTTCTAACAAAAACATTTTAACACAACCGAAGCATCATTATTATGCCTAGAGAATTAATAATTTTACATCTTGCATTACCCAGACCATACTGGCATTCCTTTACTATTCCACAAGTATTTCAGTTTGTGTGTTTATTTCTTCAGATCAGAATCTCAACAAAATTACCATTGTACCTGATGGACACTTCTCTCTAGTCTCTTTTAGAGGACTCAGTTACACTTCCCCTTCTTTTTGACATTTGTATCCTTTGGTATGAAAATAGTATATTCCATTCTCATTGCCTATAAGCTGGAGGTTACAACTAGAGTTTTAGTTACACTGGATTTCTGTCTGTCTTTGACAAGAGTACGGTGTGGAACGGTGATACATGCTTTCTAGCAGCTCCATCAGTAGACATATAATGTTTAGGTATCTAATTTTTGTTAGTATTAAGGTCAATTGATGGCTCCAGGTGTGGTTCTACCAATCTATCTACTATAAATTTCTTCATCAACTATTCATTTGATAATATCTTATGACAGTTTTGGTGAATCTATAGCACATGTACCATCATGGGCTATTTGTATCATTGAACATTCTGTTATTGTTTTTCTGTTAAGACAAATGATTGGTTTTTTTTTTTTTCTTAAAGCAAAGCCTCTGTATCAGGTTTGATTGCAGTGTTGGCACTTTGCAATAATTAAGTGGGTTCTGAGTTGTGGTTTGGGTACTCAGTTTCTAAAAGGTTTGCCATGACTGTTTTATGATCAACACTGGCTAAATCCACCATTTTATCAGGGCTGAAGCTAGGCTTTTCTGGAGCATTCCTCCTATATCTGTTGACATTTTAGAAAGAACTTTATTTTAGTTACTTGGTTAGCCTAAACTACAACATGTACAGGGGGAAAAAAGATAAACCATTGTTTCCTTTTATTTGATAATTTTGAGAGTAATTAGGTACTGTCCTAATAATCACTAAAGGTGAGGCATTTGGTTTTCAAAGTATTATCAAGATTTATGCTGAACATATCAAGTTATTACTACCTGGATTTTCAAACTGCCTCATCTTTTAAGTAGACCACACTTTTAATTTATAAAGTCTTTATCTTTTAGAGATATGCCCTATAATGCTCAGATTAAATCATATGCTGTTGGGTTTCTATGTCAAAATAATTCAGTCGGCAAGGCTGGCCCTGTACCAACCACGGCTGACTCTGTGAGAGACACAGGGAGTCTGCATGCTTTTCTTTGCTACTACACATAGTTGAAAGCTTTCAAAACAAAACTTGAAAGAATTTTCCCACCTTTGATCAATGGTTGCCCTTTCCAGTTGGTCCTTATGTTCTTTAGCATGGTTTCAGGAAAGTCCCTGATTTCTCCAACTGGGAAATGGCCTTCAGAGTACAGAGTCGGGTGCTTCGGGTACTTGGGATGGCATATTATCATTCGGGATGAGACACAGTAAACTCAAACTTTGAGACTTTAATCACTGACACCAACGAGGAGTAACTCTGTCTTGTGATTGTGATCTCCCACTCCAGATAATCACCTTCATTTATTGGTCCTATAAACAATAGCACATTTCTGGGATCTATAGGACAGATCCTTCTTCCTCCGCTCCTTTATGCCTCTGCTCTTGAGTGGCAGCAATTGACTGACAAAAGCATTTTCAATGTACCTGGGGCACAGAACAGTATTACAATCATCCACAAAGATGAAAGAATTACCTTCTGTGTGCAGGGATTGGGCTATATGCCTGGATACAGTGATGACAGAGAGCAGAATGGTCTTGCCCTCATCCATGTTATATTTTACTAAATCAGACATGAATTATATTGCAGCATCATACAAATAATCATGAATATTATGGCTTACATTAGCTTATACAAAAATATGACTGCTATGAAAGCACTTAGTAGAAATTTGATCTAGTCTGAGAGGTCAAAATAAGTCTGAAAGATGTTCAAGTTGAACTGTGGGAGTTTGGTAGGTGATAAGGAACAGTTTAGAAAGGTTAATAATATGCACAAAACTCTTCAGGTGGGACAATCAAGGAAAATACAAGGGAATGAATGATAACTACTGGTGTGCTGTGGGTTAGAACTTGGGTTAGTGTACAGTAGTGTATTCTTTAAACCTATTAAATATTGCAGTTACTCCTTTGGCCACTAGATGGCAGAAACACACTAAGAAGGCAAAAAACTGGTTAGATTCTAATTCATAAGGGGTAAAAGAAATATACAAGAAATTAGAGATGTAGTGTAAAGTATACAAGTTGAGAAGCTGTGTGGAGGTGAGGGCTACACAAGAGACAGGTCCCAGATTCTCAAGTCCAGATAATGGAGACCAACAAAAAGCCACTTACTCAAATATATTTTGAGAAGCTAGTGAAAACGGGGCTGCACACCTTCAAGTAAGGCAGCAGCTACGTCTCAGCTGCATTTCAGTTCTTAGCATCTCTGCATCCTAAACACATCCACTAAGCACTCACTGTATTATGCTACTATGTCCATGCAGTGAGGCACATAGAGAATTAAGGTGATATTCCCCTTGAGAGTGACATATGACTCTCAAGGTATTCTAAAACTTCAGAGTAAAAGTGCTAAAGTACTAAACATAATAAAGCATCATAAGAAAAATCTCTGTATTCCTCATAGTATAACTGAATTTAATCTTTTCAGCAAAGATGAAAACTTGTGTAGGTGATTCCTAATTATAGAATAATTATATAAAACTAATCATAATATCAAATGGAAACATTCTTAATAATGGAAAAGTCAGCAAAACAGGGTTGTTGACAATACATAATTATAATTACATACTACAGACAATGGTAAATTCCGAGGTCAAATCAGGAGGTATAGAAATCTGAGGTACATACACCTAGCGCAGCTGCATTAATATTGTTAGTCATGAGTTACACAGAGGTTGTGCAGTTAGTAATTTTCTGCAGACCCAGCATTACACAAAATAAGAAGATATTTTATACAAAACTCTTCATATGAAATGAAAGAAGAGTTTTACATCATTTTGATAGAAATGATTAAAAATGAGATAAAGAACTGGATGCCACATATCTTCAGCTCTAAGTTCTGATTATGTATAACTGTAAAGTAAACTTTTTCCCCATGAAAACATAAAACATCCATCTAATATATTTTAAAATTCACAAAGTAAACATATGACAAAGGTTGCTTGCTATGCAGGTGGGAAAATAATAAATTAATGAAACAAACTCATTAGTATGGAATGAAAATTACTGAGGAAGATCCTACTAGAGAAACTGACTCTATAGCTAGATAGTAAATGAAATAAAGACCAGTGAAAACAAAGGGAAAAGCATTTTATAGGAAATAAAAACCGTAACAAAACATTAACAGAAAATCACATGGCAGAAGGACTCAGTCACAAAACCATAGGACTCAGTATGTAAGGCGACCTCAAGATGCAAGTCTACTTTACATACAATAGTTTCCTGAAAATACATCAGGCTGAAGAAATGGAGAAAATCATTCCCCAGAGGCACCAACGAGCCTACTAATCTCGCAGTTACTGTTTGGATCGCTAGATGGCAGACAAATACTAGTAACACAAAATGAAGGAAAACTTTAAATTCTTAAGAAGGGATTAGAAAGGATACTAAGTAGATAAACCCCAACTCCACATTTTTTTAGACTTTATAAAATTACATGAATGTTTTAAAAATAGGTGCAACTTTTGCTGCTGCTCCTATTAGGAGCTGAGGCAACCAAGGTGCAGCAAAGGGACTGCTTGGCTTACTCGGTCTGCAGTCTATGTTACCACAAATTTTAGTTAACATTTTCCTATTTAACATCATAGGCAACTCAAATCTTAACAAAAGTAAAGTGACTTGGGCAAGATTAGGTATTTAGGAAGTGACAGAGACAGGTTACCAACCCAGTGTTCCGACTCTGTGAGCAGAACTGTTCATTGTAACTGTGTTGGGTAAGAAAGCCCTGAGGGACTGAAAATAACTCAGTGTGTGAGAACTAGCCTGAGAAAGCCTTTCTGAAAGTGGCAGGTTTGAAGACATTTTCAAAGCAGGTGGTAGTATCAGAATGATGAGTACTGACGTTCCAGGTAGGTGAAATATGTGGGCAAAGGGACAGGAGATTAACACATTCTGCCTAGGATACAGAAAAATGTTCCTACTGATGTAAAGGGTTACTGGAAGGATCAGCAAGAGCCTTAGTTGGTGACATCTAGTGAATTCAACTGATGGTGACCTATTATTAGACTGAAGGAAACGGGATTTATAAAGGCATCAAATTATGTTTCTGAGTGGATGAGTACTATATAAGGCTAAGTCAACAGGCAAGATTTTTCAAGTAGGCGTGACGCATCCAAGAACCTTTCTCCCAATCTCCCAGACCAAGTGACTTCATATTCTCTACAGCTTTATACACTTCAGTCTCTACCTGATGCATGCTCCCTTGTAAAAGACATGTACATGTTTTGTACAAAGTTTACTTGTCTCTTACCACATCCTTCAGACCAAGAAGGCTCTTACTTTTAAATTTCTTTTGCTTCTAATTCCACTGTCCTTTAGAATGCAGAGAGCTCTAAGAGAACATCACTGCCATTTCAACAATGAGAAAAGGCTGGATAAAAATAAAAAGCCATAATGGTTCTTGAGGATATCAGAGAGCTGAGTTACAATGTAACTAAGTAAACTGAATTTCCTGTACAAAAAATCACGCCAAGGGGAGGCTTGATTCACTTTTGACAAAGCATAAGGAAAGAGATACTGCCATATAAGCAGGTAAGAAGCAATTTGCTAACATTTATTAAGATCTTACTGGCCAAGTACGGACTAACATGTTAATCTGAAATGGTTGCAATTCTCAAAGTCAAGGGCTCCTTGCACATACAGGCTCTTTACCACATACAAATTTCATTCATTCATTCATTCATTCATTCATTCATTCATTCATTCATGCTAAATCAGGCAAATCCACCACCTGGTGCTCATGGGGAAGCGTGGTTTAGGTTTGGTTGCTTCACAGGGACAGGCCAGAAACCTCTTTTCTAGGGCTTCATTTACAGGATACAAAAGTCTTACACTGGTGTCAAGCTCACTGCCAAGACTGCTGTGGGTGGCACGGAAGCAAAACCTTTTTGTACCCTAGGGAGAAATGAGAGATTCTCTCAGGCATAGGATCCTCCACTGACTGCAAGCAGAATTCTACTGCACTGGGGAGGGCTAGGTACTCTCGGTCACCCAGGCCCAGTCACAGATACAGTGAAGTTCGCTTGCTGTGGGGGGGGGGGGGTCTGCTAAGGAAAACCACCTCTGAGGCAGTGGGCCAGCACGTCCTGTCTGACAGTGAAGTTGCACCACAGCACCGAAGAGCCATAGGCCAGGAGCAAATAACTAGCAGCAGAAGTTAACCACCTGGGAAGGTGACGACAAAGAAAAGCACCCTTCCAACCCCTGCTGCGCCAAGCCGCTGTGGTGTACAGGAACTGCTGATAGCTCTGAGTGAAGCGGAATTCTGGAAAGAATCCAGGGCCTCCACCATGTGCATTCCAACCTGAGCACTTGTAGTAATGATATAAACAACAAAACCCAAAAACGATGAAACTTCCAACTGACTTAACCTCTTAATAAAAGCATTTCAAATAAAAAGCCATCTCTGGGTGTAAACTCTATTTAACTCTTCTCTATACACAGGGTCCAGCATTTAACAAAGAATTATAAAACATGAAAAAGATAAACAGTATGCAGGGATAGAATAAACGACAGCAGATAGATTATTTTTAAAAAGTCAAGTGAAAATGATAGAAGGGGAAGAAAAAGAAACAATGGTTATTAAAGAAGTTGATGGGCTCATCAGCAGACTGAAGAAAATATCAGCTGATTTAAAAACAAGTCCATAGAAATTACACAAATTGAAACACAAAGAGAAAAGAGAACAAATAGGGGTAGGTAGAGAATTCATGAACAAGAATCAAACTGCACGAGATATACTTCCCAGAATCAGTAACTGGGACCACATCTTATTAAAGAGTTTCTGCATGTCAAAAGAGATTTCCAGCAGAGTGAAAAGAAAACCCACAAATTGGGAAAAAATTTTAATGGATTGTCTCTCAGACAAAGGACTTCTGTCTAGAACTTATAAAGAATTAAAAAAATCAGACCCTCAAAATTCAAAGACCCAATCTAAAAATGGGCATCTGAGATGAATACACAGTTCTCAGATGAAGAATTACGAATGGCAAATAAATACATGAAAAAATGTTCATCATCATTAGTCATTAGAGAAATGCAAATTAAAATTACACTGAGATTCCATCTCATCCCAGAAAGAATGGCCAGGATAGAAAAAACTACCAACAACAAATGCTGGAGAGGATGTGGGGAAAAAGGAACTCTTCTGCACTGTTGGTGGGAGTGTAGACTGGTGCAACCACTGTGGAGGTCTGTCTGGAGATTCCTCAAAAAGCTGGGCCTGGAGGTCCCATTTGACCCAGCTATTCCACTTCTAGGCATATTCCCAGAAGAACTGAAAACATCATACCACAGTGTTTATAGCAGCACAATTTGTAATAGGCAGATCTTGGAAACCACCTAAGTGCCCATCAACTGAGGAATGGATTAAAAAGTTGTGGTATTTTTATACAATGGAGTACTACTCAGCTATAAAGAATGATCACATCGAGATATTTATAAATAAATGGACACGACATGAGACCATACTCATAAGCGAAATAAAACAAACACACATGTGTAAATACTCCCTAGTATGAGAGTTGGTAAGAGTATGTAAGATTTTATAGTAATCATGATTCCCCATTTCATTGCTTTGAAGCCTTTCAATGTTTTCATTCATCAGTTGGAATGGTTTTAATATGTTGTTTGACTTTATTATGTGTAATGGTATGAACAGCTGTTTTGAAGAAAACAAAACATTATGGCAGCCATTGCTGATTTAATATCGTCTTCCTTAGAAGTCCTACCATGCTTCTACTCTGCTATTACCATCGGTTCTATCATGTTGTGTCTTATTGGGATTTTAATATATGTGATAGTATAAACAAATTTTTTTATTCAAAATGAGATATTATAGTAGCCACTGATCATAGTTATTCGGTTCAGAATGTCCTGTAATTCTTCCATTCTCTTGAACGGTTTTATACTATTGTGTTATGTTGGATATTATTGTATCTGAAACTATACTCAATTATAGCAGAGAAAGAGATATTTTGACAGCTACTGTTAATGTCCAGTTGTCTTGTTGTAAAGTGTTGTGCTGCTTATGTTGTTCTGTTCTAATCTGCTTTGTTCTGCCCTCTTTTGTTTTATTCTCTTTAAAATAAAAAAGGTAGTAAGAACTGTAGGAGTAATAAAACCCAAAATACATAATTGCTACTGTAAAAGAGAGAGCAAAAGAAAGTGCTCTAAAGGATATAACTGCATGTATGTTTAAGTGTGGAAGATAGATGACCATACTACTGTTTTTGTTAGATTGTTGAGCAGAACTGTTAATAGTCTCACTGTTTGAATGTCTACTCTGTATGCTTTAATTTTGTAACTTGAACAACTATTTCCAAGATGACAGTATGTAATTTATCAACTAGTGATTTCTTAGTGGTTTTTGTTGTTGTTGTTGTTGTGCTTTTTTTTCCTTTGGAATTCTGTATTGTTGCTACCCTTTTTTCTGTTGTTTGGTTGGTTTTTTTTCTTTCTAAATAAAATTTTAGAAAAAAGAGCATTCAAAAAAAAAAAAAAGGAAAAGAGAACAAGAAAAATGAAACAAAAAGTACAAGTCAAAAAATACAGAACATAGCATCCAAGTAACAAGCAATCTAATTCTTTCTGCTTCTAACACATAACAGAACTCATTTTTCTGCAAAGTGGTTATTGCAGTTGATAATATTTGTATTATATTACCTGATATTTATGAAACTTCTAATGAATGTTGGAAGAACACACTGTGTGGATCTACTAACTCTAGTCACTACAATTCTTCTATGCAGGTGGACATAATTATCAGCATTTTACAGAATTGAAGGGTAAGAGGCTTGCAGAAGTTAGGAAAGTCAGTCAAGTTCACGTGTGGTAGAGGGGCCATTCTGGTCCAGATCTTTAATCCTGCAAGCATCTTTACACTTCCACAGGGGTCTTTCCACTAATAACAAGCGAGGTGATTAACAGGTGCAAAAGGAGAGTGACTATGAAGGTTAATGAGGCAAAGTCTTTCAGAATTTGTAAATGACTGGTCCTTTAGAAAGTCAAGAGGAGGTAAATGATCTTGAACTGTGAATCAGCGGAGGCAGAGCACTGTAGAGGCTCAGCGGAGACATACAGCTTGGAAGCTGTAAACTACAGTGACATGCACTAGATATTCACATGGCTGAAACGAATGACATGGACTCTCCAACATGGTGCGTCCCATTAATCAGTGGAACTTATTTTAATTAACAGTAAATTGTGATCCATTCGAGTATTTGACTAAAGGAATGTTTATATGAGAATTTTAGAAGAAGAATATTGGAAGTCAGAAGTGACCCCGACTATCGAGTCCTTTTAGTTAGCAGGTCAGGAAGGTTAGATCCCAATTAAGAAGTTTAGCTTGGCCAAATACTGTATCAAGATCATCCTAGAAATAAAATACTTCATTTCTCCATTGTTGACCAAAAGCTATCTAAAACCCCATCCAATGCCAACCGTCCACTAGGCACTCTAAAAGGCTCTCACTGAAATATGTTCATAGGCAAAAAAGGGGCATGTATTCCAGTCCTCATTCACCTGCAGCTTGTATGCACCATTGCTGCAAATCTGTTTAAGCCAACTTTCAAGGATCGTTCATATGCCAGTGTATTATATTAACTATAAGTATCTAAAATACAATGCTTATTTCTTTGTTTCCTAATCCCCTCCCCTCTTTTCAACCCCTCTTCTTCACCTTACTTACAAAGCTTTGTTGCCATTTTTTTCTTTTATTGCTTTTTTCTTTTCCTTTCATTCCTTTTCTTCTACCACATCCCTAGTTCCTCTTTATTTTAAACCACTTCTCCCTATTTTACCTAAATGAATATGATCATTATGTATACTAAATTGTACCAATAAACAATAAAAACAGAAATAAAAATTAAAACAAAATCATAAAACTAAAAAATAAAATACAATCTTTAAATATTTTTTTCTGATCTTTACCATTTGAGAATGCATAATTTACCAATGACCTTACAGTAACTTTTCAGGATTGGGAGATCATTGGTCAGTATACACTAGAAGTTTTATAAAATTGTTTATAATATTCTCAGAGGAAAATAAGTTAACAACCCTTTGATAAGTGGCAATTTACTGCAATTTCACTTTTGTTGACAGAGTTTCAATATTTCAACATTTTCAAAAGGTTTCTTGTTACATGACAAGTCCTTGTATTTCCAATGATACATAAGACTTGATTTCTTTCATTAACTAATATAAAAGTGATTTCTTTAGCCAAGATAAATAATTCAAAAGTCAGCAAAACAGAGCCATATAATTTCCAATCATGTCAATAAATTATGTTTTCAAAAATAAAAATATCTACAGAAATAATTATAGCTGTATTATATTCCTCAGATTTATCACATCAATGTATACTAAGTACAAATTTATGTGGAATTACACATATAAGTGGTGAAAATTTCTTTAAACTGCATGTAGCAAAATCTTTAATAAAATTTACAATTATATTTTGGTTTCAAATTGAATACCACTACTTAAAAAAGAATTTATTAAAAATGTCAAAGACACTGATAAAGGCACATAGGGAACAGATTTCTGTGAAACTACCAGTATTATTTCCTAATGTTAGGGAAAACATAACTTTCAGAAAAGCTTGCAAACACAGGAGCCCTATTTTGAAATTGGGGAAACACAGACTAACTTTATGTATCATGTACTGTTTTACATTATATATCAGGGAATATAACAATGTGTAGTAGATACAAATCTAGCTCAAATTATAATAAGAATCCATTATTCCCTTGGAGTAATATATATCTATTGACATTTCAGGCAATTCCTCTTTCAGGGGACACTAATAGGCAACGAAAGTAACCCTCACAAAGAGAAGGCTGTTTTCTCTTTTCATCAACACTAACAATGATCTCTAAGAAACTTTAAAAGAGTTCTACACACAAAACCAGAGGAAAATTGTCATTTATTTATTCTAAGATGCCTGAGAGAAAATAACAATTTGTCTATCAAAAAATGGATATCTTTGGAATACAGAACTGTTGTTAATCTAATCATAACCCTTACTAATAAAATAGGTGTTAGGAAAAAACCTTCCTTTAAACATGAAATAAAACATGGAGGAAAAATACCAGTCATATGATGCCATACAAAATCTATATATTCATTAGATTTGCTAAATACAGAAATTGTGTACCATTAGTTTCCTTTCAAAATTTTGTAATAAATAACACAGTGGCAATAAATTTGAAGAGTAAAGCTATAACATTAAAAGATAGATATCAATCAATTTAAAACTATTTCAAAACATATAGAACATGTTTAAATAAATTATCTTTCATTAAATCTTTTTAATATGCTAAGTACTGTTCAACAGACATAAACATTTAAAAATGAATCTCTGGCCAGTTACTAAAAGAGAGTCAGTTTTGAATTCTTTCCTCGACTGAATAATGTTCAATCAAGCTTTATGACAATATAGATGTCTCAATGTGTACTCTACTGTGTTTCTAAGAAACAATTCTGAAAGGCGCTATAAATTTACTATCCTTTCTTAAGGAAAGCACTACATCATTTCCACTAGAGGGCACTCCTGTAATCCATAATTGAGTTTTTTCTTTCTTTTTCGGAAATAGATCTAATTATAAGCAAATATGACATCTTGGAAATTAATATTATTTCAACAAAGAAATAATAAAGAATATAATTTTATTTCTAATGAAAAATATGGTACCAATATTTTTCAGAGTGTACCCAAAAGATGTGAAAGAGAGACATTGGAACAGAGACTGCTACAATATGCTTGCACTTAGGAGTACCTTTTAAGGGCATTTGTTAAGAAAGCATTCTTACTTATTTAAAAAAGTTTTTATCATTTGAAGCTCTCTGAAAGATTCCCCTATTTTAAACCAGCATTTTAACTGACTATTAACAGCATTTTATGTCAATATAAACAAAGTGCTAAAAGTATAAAATTAGGAAATTTTTTATTATTATGATTTGGCTAAACTTACTTGTATTGTTTTGCAAAACTTATTTTATAAAATTATTCTTTCCAATTATTTATCTGCCACGCACATAAACCTCCCACCTTGAATAACCTTTATTGCTTTGTAATTTACAATCATTTTCTTCTTGGTCAGAAGTAATTGGAACTTGCCTCTGTAAAGCATGGTTATGCCATTTCTTTGCTGAGCAGTAAAGCGGATCTATATAATGGACTGTATTTGTCCAAAGACCCCAACAACAAGTGTACCACTTTCTGAAATCTGTCATGTAAGTAAACACTGTCTTTAATTACATTTATATGATTCCCAGAATTCACAAATTCCTATGCAGGACAGTTTGTCAAATACATTACTATAAACTAAACCCTGCAGGTGTGAATATCTTATCTTTTATGAGAAACTAAGTAATCTAAGAGAATTTAAGTTTTATGTTTTCCTGTTTTTCAAAAACTTAACTTCATTTGGAGCATTTTAAAATATATAATTATCTGTAAGATATATTATCTGACTGCTCATTATTTTTAAATGATGCTATTACACTGAGATTTCTTTTAAGTTCTTACTCAGAATATGACTTTGAAATGCCTTACAAATTTCTGCAAGCTAGAAAGAAGTGTAACATCAGAACACATTTTATAAAGATAAAAGTATACTATTTATCAATCATAAAATGAATGTTCCTCAGATCTATTAGAATGATTTATAAGCAATTTAATACATTGCCTCAAAAAGACAGCAGTTTCTTTTTTCAACTGGGTATAGCACTTTGCCTAATGAGTACAAATGGAAAATCACACAGACTACATTTTATGATAAAAACATCTTACTTATTTGTTATTCAAAACATAACTTTGTTTTTCAAACTAAGTCTGTATATCGCTGTATGTTAAAAATAGATGTCTAATAGTTTGATAGTGCCCGGTCTATTTGTAGAAATTATGAATATTAATCGTATTTCTATTTGTTATACCCTGTGCTTGAGTTAAAATCTTGACTATATTCCAAGTATATTTATCAAAAGGCACATAACATTATATATTACAAATAAAAAATGTCTTACATTTGTATTTTCTCATGCTACTTTTACCTAACTGGTTGAATAGGTAGAAAATCTAAGTAGATTGCTATTTGCTCCAGATATGAAATAGTTAAAAGTGCTCTGTGTGCCAGGATTTTAATAGGGCTTAACAACAAAAAGCTTCAATCCTCTACTTTCACTAGATTTCGCTGCAGTGATTTTGCCTTGCTCAGGGCCATCCATCTGTTAATGCTGACTTGTAATGCAACTAAAGCTCTCCTGCTTGTGCACTAATGTAGTTGTGTGTGCGTGTGTGTGTGTGAGATGCAGACACACAAATACACACATGCTATAATTGCTAGACTAAGAATGGCTCAGATTATTAAAAATGGAGCAATATGTTAGATTTATATAAACATTGTCTATTATATAAAGGAATTTTTACTCTTGGAAGATTTAATAAATGTTTAAACATAATTTCAGTTGAAAACAACAGTCTAAATATTTTTAAGACTTCAGTATTTTATTTTAAAATAAAACTGGTGAAAAAAGGTAGCACACAGGATTAAAAGTGTTCTGCACCATGACCAGTGGCTGTATTCTCTCCAGACTCAACTGGCCCTATTTTCAATAAAGCCAGAGGAGCATCCTCTCCCTGGAGTCCTGTTAGGCTGGGGCTGCTGTTAGAACTGTCATCTTCACACAAAAGGGAAAAGGGTTGGGTTTTACAAATGTGAAGCCTAATTGGGAGATCTTCATGGCTGTACCCCTGACATTTAGTTAAGCCTCATCAACAAAACAGAAAATAACCATACTAATTAGTAGACCGGCACACAAATTACTGTTTGCTGGGGATGCATTGTAGATTCACAGTCTATTACAAAGATGAGCTAAATAATGGAACACAGGCCTAAAACAAGAGATATTTAGATTCTTTTTCTTTTCTATTTAGTAGCCAAATTAATTTTTGAACTTCAAAATATTCTTTGAATTCAAATTACCACCATCCCATTTTCATCTTTTGAAAGCTAGATGAAAATAAAGGCTTTCACTGGTAAGTCTTAATGGAAACTGGAAATATAATGTTCTTTGTACATCTTAGACTCTTCCTCCTTTTTTTCTCTTTTTTTCCCTTCTTCTTTCATTAGTGCTGGAGATCCAATCCCAGGGTGCTCTACCACTGACCTACATCTCCAGCCCATTTTACTTTTTATTTTTAGACAGGGTCTCACTAAGTTGTCCTATTATATAAAGGGCTCAAACCTAAGAACCTCCTGCCTCAGCCTCCTGAGTAGCTGAGACTACAAGCCTACATCATCACAACCAGCAGGGTCATTTCGGAAGTAGGCAATCAAATACACTCTGAATATGAGTCAATTCCATATTTACTACTTAATTTTACTGGCAATAAAACAACATACAAGGAACTTACAAAATTATAGAGTCTTCTCAGTACAATATGCTATGGACTGCTTTTCAAATCATGTACCAGTATGTACAGCCAGTCATCCCTACTTAAAATGGAGGGAGTAATTTTAAGAGTCCCTGCTACTTTGGTGACTAGATGATTATTAGTGATTATGGACAGTAACTACCAAGAAAATTAAATGGTGACACTGCTACAAAAAGCTGGTGCTCAAGATACATGTATACATGTAAATGAATAGCTACTACTAATTGAATATTATGCAGAAAATACAGTATTTTAGTTACATTCTCTATAATGTGCAGAGCATCCTAGGGAAGTAATATGTACTGTTATTACCATTGCAGAAAGTAAGAAACAACTTTTTGGGAAATAGCATTATAAAGGCGTTAAAAGTCGTAGACATCTTATGCAATACTGTCTGTTATGGTTTGTGTCTGGATGTTTCCCCGAAGCCCATGTGGTCATGGGGACAGCCTTTCGAAGGCAGCTGGTTCGCTGTGCAGAGCGGGCATTGGCAGTGTGAGTGCTGCAACTACCTGCATACAATGTAAGGGAGGGGAGGATGCTTACTCCTCCCTTTTGCCCTTGTCACTTTTAGTATCTGCTTCAGCCACCATGAATGGTTGTCCCTCAGCCATGCCACCCTGCCTTGGAGTCAGCAGAATATAGCCTGAAACCTCCACAAACCATAAGCTCAATAAACCTTTCATTTTAGGCATCAGATATTTTGTTTCAGCAATGACAGAAAAGTGACCACCACACTGTCACAGGCCTTAGAACTGCTTTCACTGCTCACTCTACTCACCCCACTTCTCTCCCAGTAGAAATGGGATTTCAACTTGTCTGGCTCAGAATTTATTGAACCAAGGACTAATGCCCGGCCTACGTGGGGTGATTACACTCTTCAGAAGAAACTGGATTCGCAAATCTCTGTCCATTTCTAATGCCTGCTTCAACCAAAACCTGTAAGATATATGCGAGGAGTACAGAGAAGCAGAACAGACAAACCATAGAATGTACAAAAGACAGACACAGAGAGCAGACCAGACAGTGAGGGGGAGGTAGAAAGAGTGGGCAAAGAGAGTGAAGAAGAATACATGAAAGAGTATATGGGGGAAAAGGGGACATTCTTCCCTGACACATTTTCCACTTAGTTACAGTCCCACTGGAGGAATACATATATTCCTGCACTTGACTGTCCCGAGGAATACTTGAATCTTTGTAATAAATGTCCTGATATTGTCTTATTTCATTTGTGTGAGTTTATAAATACTATGCAATTATATAATTCAAATGAAGCTAAGGTAACAAATTCAATTTGAATGTATCATATCCTATTTTTATAAAATAATCCATTTGATTCTAAGCAGCAAAGGCAAGGCAGGAGGCATCACAATCCCTGACTTGAAGTTATACTACAAAGATACTGTAATAAAATCAACATGGTACTGGAATAAAAACAGATCTGAGGATCAATGGAATAGACTGGAAGATACAACCACAACCACAAACACACTTCAACCACCTTATCTTTGATAAAGGAGCCAAACATGTTCGCTGGAAGAACGATAGTCTCTTTAATAAATGGTGCTGGAAAAATTGGCTCTCCATATGCTGAAAATGAAAACTAGACCCATGCGTATCACCGTGTACTAAACTAAAATCAAAACGGATCAGAGATCTAAATATTAAAACAGAAACACTAAATCTGTTGGAAGACAAAGTAGGTAAAAATCTCGAAGATATAGGGGTAGGTAGAGAATTCATGAACAAGAATCAAACTGCATAGGAAATACTTCCCAGAATTAATAATCAGGATCATGTCTTATTGAAGAGTTTCTGTATGTCAAAAGAAGTTTCCAGCATAGTGAAAAGAAAACCCATAAACTGGGAAAAAATCTTAGTGAACTGTCCCTCAGACAAAGGACTTCTGTCTAGAACTTATAAAGAATTAAAAAAAAAATCAGACCCTCAAAATTCAAAGACCCAATCCAAAAATGGGCATCCAAGATGAATACACAGTTCTCAGATGAAGAAATATGAATGGCAAATAAATACATGAAAAAATGTTCATTAGTCATTAGAGAAATGCAAATTAAAACCACACTGAGATTCCATCTCACTCCAGAAAGAATGACCAGGATAAAAAAAAATTACCAACAACAAATTCTGGAGAAGCTGCGGGGAAAAAGGAACTCTTCTGCACTGTTAGTGGGAGTGTAGACCGGTACAACCACTGTAGAGGTCAGTCTGGAGATTCCTCAAAAAGCTGGGATTGAAAGTCCCATTTGACCCAGCTATTCCACTTCTAGGCATATTCCCAGAAGAACTAAAAAGATCATACCACAGTGATATATGTGCACCCATGTTTATAGCAGCACAATTTGTAACAGCCAGATCTTGGAAACAATCTAAGTGCCCATCAACTGAGGAATGGATTAAAAAGATATGATATTTGTATACAATGGAGTACTACTCAGCTATAAAGAATGATCACACAGATATTTATAAAAAAAAAGGATGCAACTTGAGACCATACTCATAAGCAAAATAAATCAAACTCAAATGTATAAATACTGTATAGTCTACCTAGTATAAGAAATGGTAAGAGTACATAAGATTTTAGGGTAATCATGATTCCCCATTACATTGCTTTGAAGCCTTATAATGTTTTCATTCATCAACTGGAATGGTTTTATTCTGTTATGTTTGATTTTATTACGTGTGATGGTATGAACAGCTATTTTGAAAAAAACAAGACATTATGGCAGCCATTGCTGATTTAAGATCATCTTGCTTTGAAGTCCTACCATGCTTTTGTCCTTCTATTACCATTGGTTCTATCATGTTGTGTCTTACTGGATTTTAACATATGTGATAGTATGAATAAGTTTTTTATGGAAAATGAGATATTAAAGTAGCCATTGGTCATTTTCTGTTATTTGCTTCAGAATGCCCTGTAATTCTTTCATTCTCTTGAATGGTTTTATACTATTTAGTTATGTTTGATATTATTGTGTGTGAAACTATGCTTAACTATTTCAAAGAAAGAGACATTATGATAGCTACTGTTAATGTCCAGTTGTCTTATTGTAAAGTGCTGTGTTGCTTATATTGTTCTGTTCTGATTTGCTTTGTTCTGTCCTCTTTTGTTTTATTCTCCTTAAAAAAAATAAAAATAAAATAAAATAAGCAATAGTCCATAAATAGGGTACCTTTCAGAGCACACACTAACCAACTGAAAGAAGCAAAATTATTACTGGTTTCAGGGAGTCTTGGAGAAAATAGGGTGGAAAGTAGCAAGAAAAGAACTGCCAAAGGGGCAAAAATTTAACTCTTTTTGCATATATACTTAGAAACTAAAGAATGAACTTTCAATTACAGAAAAGATAGAAGTAATTCAACTATACTAAATATCAGGTCACAAACGATTACAGATATTATTAAAATATTTAGCTGTTAAAGTATATACACATCAGTAACATATGGATATAGATATAAATATACATGCATATGTAAAATGGTATATATACTGAATATACACATTTTCTACAACTGAGTTACTTCACATAAATAAGCTTTTATGAAGACATACTGATATTTGTATTATAATTCTAAATGTTTAACAAATTTTCCTTTATACTGAGCAGGTAAATTACGTTAAAATTCTTAAACAACAATCTTATTTCCCTTAATTCTTGTTATAATCATCTGTCATGTCTACTTGAAAACCATAAAATGCTAATGAGTGCAAATAATTATAACAAATAACAACCCTGACGATTTAGTATAAGTATACAATGGATACAACTATCGTGTAATTTTTCTGAAACTTTATAGTTTTTCCATTGAGGGCCATAGTTGAGAACATGTTGGAAATTTGCTGAGAGCAGCTTGTAGGTGTTCCTACCACAGTGACACGAAGAGCTGCGAAGGTGGTGGGCACCCTAATTTGCTCAACTGTAATAATCATTTCATCAAGCATATCAAAACATGCTGTGCTCCCTAATAGCATACCAAAAAAATCCTATCTCTAGGATTAATAGAAAGTGAAACCAGAAATCAGTAATTTACTTTATAACTAATGTATAATAGAAATTTTATGCCATATTAAAGGAAAGAAATATTGAGAAATTACAACATGAGGACTGAAAATAGTTCTCTTAACTCAAAACTGACATTTAAGGAAATAATTTCCTCAATTTAAAGCTTTACTTTTTATCTGAAAACACCAAATAAATACATAAAATCTCAGTTTAATGCAAAAATCTGTTACATTGCGAATGTAATCATACTACATTATTAAGCTAGTATATAGTTTAAAAAATTTTACGTCATTACAGTTTGAAAACAGAGAAGAATTCATCATACTGATGACAAGAGAAAAACCAGCAAGATCAACAACCTATTATTAGTTTACAAGTTAACAAAAGTTCTCCAGGAAATGCCAGTGGCCAGTAAAGCTTTCTACATAAGAATAATTACTCCATTGAAAGGTTTATTTTAGGTCACATAATCAGCATTCACTAACAATACACTGTGATTAACCAATTCTAACCTACAGAAATCGTAAGACTTAATAAAAGGAAAAATCAAAGAAAGTAATTACAAAAATAGTTCCTTGAGGCTGGAGAATTTTTGTTTCCCTTCTGCGTATTAACAGGTAACTAGAAGGTGACTCCCACATAGTAGTAGGTGTTGGACTACCAAATCAATAGGTTTTCTTTACAAAGGTCTACAGCTTTAGTACATCTTTATTGGCCTTTTCCCATACTTAAAGACTGCTAGTTTAAGTATTAGTCCCCTCCAAGCCTTACTGTTAACAATCCACATAACCACACGGATCCGTGTAACCACAGGATCTATGGGACTGATTGGATCACTAGGGCTCCCCCCGATGAGTGGCACTAGTGCCTTATGAAGGGGCCAGTCCAGCCTCTTCTTGTTCTCTTGTCCCTCTGCCTTTGCCAAATGCCAATGCCTTAACCTTGGTCTTCCCTGCTTTCACAAATTTATGCTCTTTATAAACTACATAGAATGCCTGGTTTCAGGCATTCTATTATAGGGGCACAAGCAGAACAAGACAAAGACACGTTGAAATACTCCATGGCCATTTGCACATCACAGTATCTGCCTAAATGAGCATTACACACGGAGTGTTGCTCCACTCTGCCACGGACCACGAGACACAAGGCAAGTGATGTGACCATTCTGGCTATCAGTTTTCTCCTCTGTAAACCTTGGCAACTTGGTAATAAATAAAGTTTTACAGTTATTCTTGGTTCTGTAATTTTGCCATTTGTATATCCATTCAAGAATTATTTTTAACCATTTACCAATCCAATTATTTAAAAACAGGATGACCAAAAATCGCATATTTTTCATTAATTTTTATAAGATTATAGTATAGGAAATATAAAAATGACAATTTTATCAAATTTATTCAATGTGAAAATTGACTGGTTGAAATGACACCTGCCCAAGCAACACCTGGGGTAATTGGCACATAAGCAAACACACTGCCTGAAACGCCTGGTGTAAACTGTTACATGGTTCAAGTCAGTTTTCTAGGACACTTATGATGCAATTTGATCTATACAAATTTTCTTGGTTAAAACCTGTAGAAATTTATTTTTGATACCAAATGAGAGACATGTTCTGCTATAATTCTAAACACTCTGCTTGTTGGGACAAGATTTTAAGTAACATCAACATATATGCATAAGCTTTATATACTCAATGCAAAGAAAGCATCTACTTTTAGAATAAGATAGACATATAGACAATGCCCAACTTAGGGTGATTCTGTTTTGTTTTTTAAGATGACGAAAAGCCACAATCTTTCAGCTAAAACTATAATTCAGCTTTGAATTTTCCCAGGCCAGCAATATGGGCGATATTCTTTGCTGCTCCTGGGTAGAGGCAGGGAGCTGCAGCTCTCAGCCGGTCATGCCGTGACGAGGGTAAGCAGTTCCACGGTGTGCTGCATTGCTAAGCTATGATGTTAAGTAAGTTAGTGCACCAAACATATTTTCAGGTAAGATACTTTTAGCTGAGGAAGTTTATAATGAATTTATGACAGTATAACCCCACTGTAAGTTGCATAGCAGTTCACTAATTTCTATAGACTGTTTCAATGATCAAATATTTATGGACGAATTTCATTTCATTTCTCAAATTAGAAAATCAATGGTTTCCTGTTGATCACCAAACTATTCACATTCAAAGACAACTACCTATTTAATTGTCTGTCTTCCTTAGTGGATTATAAGCTCCATAATAAAATGAAGGCTGAATATTACTTATCTGAAAAGCTTGGAAACACAGAAGTTTCAGATTTCGGATTTAGAAGGTATATATATATATACCTTGTATATATGGTACCATACATAGACATATATATACATATATATATGATGGGACCCAAGTCTAAACATAAAATTCACTCATGTTTCATATTCACCTTATACACACAGCCTGAAGGTGATTTTGATATTTTTATAAATACTATAGTACGTGTTTTGAATGCAACCAGTCACACAAAGTTAAGTGTCCCACTTCCCACTTTTGGCATCATGTTGGTACTCAGAGAGCCTGGGTTTTGCGATTCAGATTTGAGATGCTGGACCACAGGCAGAGGCTGCCGTCTGGAGCACGTGCTGCCGATCCCTGGCTGGGGTCCACCCACCCTTCTCTTAGACCAACACAGCAGGTTTTCTTATAAGATAAACATGCAACAGGCCTGAAATTGTTCCTAAAGTATTCAGTTAAATTATACAATTTCAAAATGTGGAGACAGAAAGGATCATGTTCTTACCTGGGCAAGTTTACGCTTTTCCAGGTTCCCTCCCTTTTCACTGTGTAATGTGTAAACTGGTGCATGTTGCACCGCACCAGAGCAGGCCCCGTAACCTTCCTCATTTTCCTACATATACAAAAAATTACAAATGATTATTTTAGAATATTCTTAAAGTTATTTGATTAACAGAAAGGATCTGATATATATGCATAGAACTTTATATACTGTAAGGTTAAGAATGTATTTAGGAAGAATCAGCACTTTTCTATACTATGAGGCAATAATTTCCAAAATAATTTCTGGTAATTTTTGGATAATTTAAATAAAATTTGTTCTAAAATAAGTTGTTTTCCATTACTATCACTGGAAGTTGTATGTGGTAGGTTATCTTCAAAGGTAAAATTGCAAAAGCTGGGTATGGTGGTGTATGCCTGTAATCTCAGCACTTGGGAGGCTGAGGCAGGAGGATCATTGTGAGTTCAATACCAGCCTGGGCTACAAAGTGAGCTGAATGCCAGCCTGAACTGCATAATAAGACCCTGTCTCAAAAGAAAACCAAAAAGAAAAAAAGGGAGAAAAAGAGGTAAAATTCAAAACATAACAACCAATAATAAAATCTGCAAAGATATAAAGTGTATGAAACAAAACATACACGTACATACACATAAATATGCATGTACTTGTAATAGTCATAGATTTAAATATAAATCCTCATCTAAAATCTTTTGTGGATGAAGAAAAACCTACTTAAAATGCTGGAAAGAGCCTATAAAACCAAATAATGGCATTTCTAGATTTATTCTATGCCAGTGATATCTTTTTTTAAAAAAATAAATTTCAGCTTGAAGTAAGAATTTAAATTGTGAAATCAAGGCAATCAACTTTATGAAAACATACATCTTGTTAAAGTATCTTTAAAGATCTCTACAGTTCTGTGATAAAATATGCAAACAATAAAGAGATTATTCAGGGGGTGCATATAGAATGCAGATAGTTGCCAGAGGGCTTGTTACAGAAAATACATTCTTGAACAAAGGGATAAGCATATTTCAAAAGTCACTAAACTATAAATCTCATGTGGCCTATAAAGAATAAACTTCAAGCTAACATAAGAATCCAGGTAAAATAAAAGAATATGATATACCTTGTGTTTTAGCTTACTCTTCACTTCCTTTAATCCTAGCTTTGCATGATTTTTTGCCTGGAAAACAATAACAAAGGTTTCTGGTTTAGAATAGTTCTGTTACCATCTATAAAATAAGTATATAAAACTATATTCAATGAAAATTACTATCTATTCATATTATTTAGCAAAGAAGCAGATTATAATTAAAAATTATTTTCAGGACGATATTTTTTTTTTATTACTCCTAGGTAAACTGGTTAAAAACATGATTAGCCTCTGTTTACATATAAATATACTAAGGCTGACGTTGAGCCTATTTTGGTTCCTAAAGTATAATGAATACAAGAGGAATCCACAAAACTGCTAATACCCAGTTTTGCAGTTATAACAAATTAGGGGCAAAGAGAAATTACATCATAGCACCAAGTTATCTGAGCAAATATTTCAATTTGAAGAAATTTAGGCAACTGTACAAGGCTTTATTAAAGTGCTTTATAGGCACACACAGATTTTTAGCAGCAAAGCCACTTGCTATTTTGTAAATAGATTTTCTGGGAAAAATTAAAAGCCATTTAACAGTCTAAATGCTGTCCTCATGTTTCGCCGGAATTTGGCACCAGTGTCTAAATGGCTCAGGCCCTGCTGCAAATCCTATGAAGTTTAACTTAAGATAACTGGGGCTTCATAAAAGCCTCAGCCTTTGTGTCACTTGCAATTTTCATTCGCAGTGGTCAGGAAAAAAAACCAAACAAATAAAAAAAAAAGGAATTCACATTTATTTTGTGTTTCTGAAACACAAAACTGTGTGCTGGGTGTGTAGCATGCATTATCGCATTTAGCCTTCACACAACTCTATCATTGTCATATTTTATAAGTAAGCAAAGTGGCTCAGAGAATAAATCATAGCTTAGATTCAAGCTAAGTCTATTTAATTACAAGGTCCAATACATTCCCTTCTCAACAAGAAGGAGGAAAAACTTCAAAAACATATCTAGTGAGTTTAAGTCTCACCAAAAAGGCGGCTCTTGAGTCTCATTCTACATACATGAAACTGATTACGAGCAAACTCTAAAACTCTTGCTCAAACCCAGCCTGTTCTACTGAGATGCTTCTACAAATGTAAATACATGACTTTCCCAAGTTCTTTATTTCTGTTCTACTCATAACTTGAGTACCCAGTAGTAATGCATATAGTAGCTGCTCAAGGAACATCTTGAACTGAATGAACAAAAATTTATTGTAACTTAAGTAAAACTAAAATATTAGACTTACTAAAAGATAATCCAAACAAAAAACACTAAATTCTAGCCTATGGCTTTTCACAGTTTTATAAAACACTGTCATATTCATTATTTTATTTGAAAAGCCATTGGAAGTCTTATAGTAATGCTTATATTTCCATTAGATAGGAAATACATAATTACCAAGCAAAATGCTTCTGTTCCCATCTCTTAAAATGTGTACCTATGCATGCTTTGTTCACATTTGGAGTATATTCTGGTTTACCCAAATATCCTCTCATTCACTTGACCAACTAATGTTTTCAGATGTTCTTTAGTGAACAGACTGGAATCTACTGTCAGGCTGGTGGTCCTTCAGCATGTGTGCTAATTAATTTAAATGCCTATTGCCCTACCTCTTTCCTGGATCTCTTTCCTATTACCTGGAAGATGGAACACAGGTTCTTTCCCTCCTTTTCATTTTACCAAGGTGAAATGTAACAATATATGACAAGCATTCTCTATACAAATGTACCAAGCAAGTGGCTTTGACCAAAGGCTTAATGAAAAAGGACTTAGCTTTGCTTTGTTGTGATTCTTGGACTTATGAGAGCATGTTTATCACCTCTGAATTTTTTATGGCCCTGGTAACCATATAAAAACATAAGCACATAAAGCATATAAAACAATTTCTAGGCATAGAAATAAATATTTAAAAGTGCTATAAGCACAGAATAAAATCATAATTCACTTCAATAAATACATGTTTAGTACTTCTGTGGTATATTCAAAGCATACAGCAAAGAAATGGGGATAAAAATATAAATGCTGGGACAGTGTCTTTCTTACTTACCTTAAACACTCTAACTCTGACATGAGCAAAAGGCCTAATTCATGATAGATATTCAATTTGTTAAAAAAAATTGAAATCGAAGTAAATGCCTGGCCTTCACTTTCGAAAAAATGTACCATTTGCAGAAAATCAAGGTACACACAGTTTGGTACACACACATAATAGAAATTGAAGTTGTGTTCGTTGCAATTTGTAGTCAAAGAACGAGTATGAGCAGTCTGGAAAGATAAGTTAAAACTAGAAAGGTCATGAAATGACTGATTCCTGCCTGAAGCCTCAAATTTCAGGCATGATCACAAGAGAAATGAGACAAGGAATTCAGATCTTAATTTGTCTGAAATAAAATGAGAGAATAATCCTAAAAAATGTAAAATTTTTAATCTGGAAAGATTTTATTGCCTTGCAGAGAATGTTTCAAAACAGAACATTCTTCTGATTACAGGGATAAAAATTATAAATAATAAATGAAGCTTTCAACAAGCTTGCTTTCTTATTGTACTTTTATGCAATATTTGAGCAAAATTAGGGGAAGAAACACATATTCTACAAAGCAATACAACATCATTAATCTTTAAAAAATTCTTCAAGTCCTTGCTTCAGGAATAAAATGGGGGTCTCCTGACTGCTACAGCTTTTTTAGAAACTTAATTTTTATGTGATTGAGAAACAAGGCTCAACATTAATTGAGTTTTTTACTTGGCAGCCACGTGCTGTTTCACTGTGAAAATTTAAACCGACCCTCTAGAGATAGTTATCTATGGAGGGAGACTGTTTAGTAAAGTCACAGGAAAACCAAAAAGCACAGGCTGATGTTTCTAAGGCAAATAATTATTTCTTAATTTTGCTTGCTGATAAGTCTTCAAACAATTCAAAATGTTGGTACTGTATTTTTTAATTAACTGTAGATTATCTTCTCTACTATAAAATGTAATCTTTGAAATAGATTTTTTTTAAACAAAAAGTAACTGCATGTATATCATAGTAGTAAGTCAAGGAAAAAACAAAAGTTCTAAATATTTATTAAAATATTTTATTAGTTAATCACATCAACTTATTTGTTGAGATAATTTAGGGAGAAATTCTCACCAAATCACAAGTACTGGGCTAAATATTTTTATAAATATAGGCTATATAAGACCTATTGAATCTCAAACTCTGTTTTGAATGAGTATCATTCCAAGGCTTCCCCACAAGGAGCTACCAGTCTAATACTAAAAATAAAAACACATACAAGCAAAGGTAGTGGTGAAACAAATTCTTATAGCTCCCGTGGGGATGTGGAAATAGCTATATAAACTTTTCTCAGAAGGACTGGGAATATTTTTTGAAGAGGAAACCAATGTTTGAGCTATCTCACAGGAGAAGTTGATGTTCAACTAGGTGGTTACTGAGCAAAAGCTGGGTTTCAAGTGTTAGGAATAACTTGAGCAGGAATAAGAGGATCGAAGAAGATATTGTGCATTAAAGAAACAAGGAGTACTAGTTATCTTTAGAGATATGTAAGCTGCAGAGGAACAGGGTGAAATGGATAGGACAGAGAAAAGAACAGACTTGAAGGTTCTTGGTTATCATATGAAAGACTTTTATTTTATTTCTTATTTAATATTATTATTATTATTAATGTAATATAAACTATGGAAAATCACTAAAATTTTTAATTATGCAGAGTCAGTGCATCTTTGAGGGAAGAAATATTACCATCTCTGTTTATTTTTTTCTATCTTAGCCTCAAGTACATGATGAAAATTTAAAATATGTTGCTTTAGGAAAGAACTGAATTTACAAAAGGGTACCTGATCATGAACTATTTCAATTTGATGTGTGACTTTTTGGTAGCTTTGAAATAAAATGAAATCTTTTTAAGTTATATAAAGAAATACTGTTTTTATATCAACAAATTAATTTTAATAAATTTGGGTTGGTTAATATTAACTCTAAACATTAACAATGGAAAATATTTTGAATTTACACATCTATTTTCTAGAGGAATGCACAGTTTTATCAATAGAATTTATAACAAAATAAAACTTACAAATTTATATGCTGTCCGTACAGCAGGAGTTGCTTTGGTCATTGCTGTGTTGAATAGTGCACCTCCTTTCTGCAAAAGAAAAAAAAGCATATTTTCAAAAACTTTTGACAAACTCATGGAAACAAAGCAGTGTTAGTAACACAGAAGAAAAACCTTATTCTGAAGTTAAATAGAATTACCAAAATTATTTCATTCAATGCTTTTAAAGTTTTTCTATAATAATTTAAAACAAAATACGAACATTTCATTTTGTTCCTTTAGTTGGTATAACACATTATTTAAAATTAGTTCATCTTTGAAATTTAGGCAGATGAGTAATATGGATAGTAATATAGTATATATATATATAGCATAATAAAAAGGTTTATCAGAGGTTTCAGTATTGGGTGATAAAGTCAAACTATGGAAAAAATGTTTCATATGAAATATTAACAAAACCATGTTATTAGAAATTATGAAGTTTCCATCAAATCCCATTAATCTATTTCTTGTTCTGTAATGTAACATAAAGTGACAGAGAACCCTTGCTTCCCAAGGCAAGCTACTACTTATCTCTGAACAAAAAGTTTCAATTAAAATCATCATTATGATTATCAACAAACTATAAGCATGACATGAAGATATCCAAAGTATGAGAATATATATTCATTTCAAATATTACAAATAAACATTGTAACTATAAATAGCACATTTTATTCAATATTGCTCCATAATTACTACTATGAAAGAAGAGACATCAAAGACTTCATGTTACCTTAACAGTATGCACCCACTGTTGATATGACCTTGGATTCCCTGGAATATATAAAAGTTCCCAGGAACATTTGATCAAAAATAAGGCCATAAATCAGCATCTTAAGAAATCACAGTTTCAGCATTTTAGTAGGCAAGTTTTAATTCCAGTATTGTAAAAGAATTAATTCACAGGAACACAGTAATTAGCACTTTTAAAAACAGACAATAATGCATTCTTCATTGCCTTATCAAGCTAATATATTACCCTATAATTTTAGTATTTAATTTTAGTATTATTCCTCAAGGGAAAATGTAACCTCTCTTTTGAAATCTAAAATTCCTATTCTTTTAAAACTGACTTATCTGTATTTTATGTCTATATTATTTTGTAAAGGCTTTCCTCTTTTACACAGTTAGGCTCATTTCAAATAATAGTTCAAATGCATAAAGAATATTTTTTTTTAAAAAAGCATCAGTCTGCTGTTACAAAATAGAGGTAGGATGATTCTGGCCCAAGAATTTCTTTGCAGCTCTCTCCTAGCTCTAGGTTCACATTTCTACTGAAAGTCTTTCTCTAATTTAAAAGCAATTTCAAGAAACAACTTTCTGATAAACAACTTTTTACCACTCACCATGGCATTGTGCCATCTTTTTGAGAAAAACATATGTAAAAGTAAAATGTTTTAAAAGTCACTAGAGCTCCAGGTGGCACTGGCCTGACCAAAATTCTAAAGGCATATTTACTTCCCTTTGAAAATAATGACAAATTCCAAGTTATCCTGTCAAGTTATTTCTCAGACTTTAACAACAAAATATACTGCCTCTCTTCCTTCATCCAGATCATTCACTTCTTTATTCAAAGTTCTCACCTATTCATTTTTTTACTTCTTTAATAAAAATGGCTGACTAGAAATCACGTTTTAAGACTTAGATATTATAGTAATTCTGTAGAGGGTTTTAATTTTTTTCCAAAATATGTTTTAAGATAGCAGAAATGGCAACATTATGATACGATTTTAGAGTACATGTCAACCCAGGAAAATACTTAAATGTTTGTACTACAAAGAAAATGTCTTATTAAAAAATATTCAGAGGAGTCATAAAAAGGTTAGGGTCTTACAGAATTGACAGAAATACAAAAGTTCATATTCAGCTCTTTACGGGTCATGAAATGTGTTTATCTACATTACATTATTTGAATTGTAGTTTTGAACTGTAAAATAGCCAAAGCAGGCAGTGCCACCGGCAGCACAAGAGGTCTTCGGAGTCCAAAGGGCCTTTGGAGCTCACGCCCAGCCTGTGACTCATGTGATTTGGGACTTCACCGCGCGGAGCCTCAGCTTCTTCACTCGTGAAATACGCCAAATAGTTACTGCCATTTAGAATTATTGCCAGAATGAAAGACAGTGATTATACAATGTCTACTATGGTCCCCAATACATCCTGGGAACACCATAAATACTAATTATTCTAAGTAACTTGCCAGATAAAGAAATGGGGCTCTGAAATGATATATTTGCTTTGGAAGGCTAGCAAGTGAGAAAGAATATGAATCTAGGTATTTTAATTTATGGTTTATTATTCTTTCAACTATGAAATACTACCTCTAAGATTACTTAAATATAATAAAATGTAAGTTACATATAAGTTTTCTCTGTACCATTTTCAAAATAATCACATTAGAAAGGAGATAAGGTTGCTCCAAGCTAGGACCTTGAAAGGAAAGGAAATAATAAGATAACAGTAATAATCTAGAAATATAAAGTATGAAGGCAAAGGGGAACTCCCTAGGAATAAACACACTATTTAAGATTATAGGGAAATGTTTTAAAAATAGCTTCTTATTTTTGAAATTTTAAGGGCCGTCTCTAAATCTTAATGTTTCTGTGATTTAAGGTTTCTATCCCCACAAAAATTGTGAGAGTAGCACATGATCCTTTGGTAAAATGAAAAAAATGAGGCCACTTTTTCCCTAAATACTCATTTTAATGCCAAAGTAATTCCTCAGTCTTTCTTTTACGTTAACTATCTTATGACAATTGTAAGCATATTTGAGGATATTAACATTATTCTTGTTAAACAACTGATTTTGTCATACTCAAGGAAAAAAAATTTTGATTTTTCATTTGTGCCAATATTTTTTTCTAAATCTATTTGAAACTCCAGTAATTTGTAAGTATTTATCAAAAGACAAAGTGGTCTTCTTCTCAGGTTCTCTTTTATCACCTTGCAATCTTCATGGGTATTCTTTTACACATTTCCTTATGTCTTTATTATTTTCCTTTTAAGCTAAAGTTGAATATTCTGCGAGAGTTTTATGAAAGGAATCATGTGTAAGGAAATCATGTATTTCCTGAATAGTTCCCATGGGACAGAAAAAAATTTTGGAAAACCTCCATGCAGTCACAGATTTTCACAGCTCTAGATTCAAATGAAATTTAAGATGTTCTGTATCTGACTGTCTTGAATTTTTAATTAGAAATATAATTGTAAAATATTACCATAATCATATTAATTTTATCATGACCATGGACATTAGCAAAAATAGTGTACAAACTACTACTGCACTGATGTGTAAAAGTAGAACACATAACTTTTCCATAAAATTTCCTAATTATTTCTGTGTAACAGAATACAATTTCCCCTTCAGTTTTTGTTATTATTGGTTTATTATATAGTGATCTTTCCCAAGCTTTATGTGTAAGAGAAATACTGAAAAAGAAGACACAGGAGTTTTGTTTGTATTTGATCATATTAGGGAGGGTCTCAGTAAACTATTTATAAATGTTTTCTTATTAAGATCCTAATATTTAAGTATCACTGTGTTACCATTGTTAAGCCAGAGCTCTGAAGCAAGTAGACACATGTTGAGTTCAGGTTCTGGCCTCTACTTGCTGTGTAACCTTAAATGAACTGCTCAGTCGAGAGGCCCCTTCTCCAAAATGGGATCATCAGCTGGCCTTCTAGCTTGTTATAAAGTTCACGTGAGACATTGTAGATCTTATATGTGACCTTCTGCCCCATATTAGTGCTCAATAAATAATACTAAAATTATTACTTGAGAATCAGCAAAGTTAAATCTGTTTTCTTCTTGGAAGAACACGTGAACATCACAACACAGATATATTCTTTCCATAAGTATAGTCTCTATGACAAGTTTGGAGTAGACTCCAGAAAATACTTTTGGAAATACACACACACAAACATATATATAAGAACACATATCCTACATAGACAGATATATATCCTAATTAGTAGTTAGGGAAACATTACTAATTTTTATTAGATTATTTTTCATATTTTAAATCCTAAAAATATGCTTTCCTTTCTTTTTTTTTTTTGGTACCGGGGATCAAACTCACGACCTTGTGCTTGCCAGGCAGGCACTTAAGCCACTGAGCTAAATCCCCAGCCCTCTGCTTTCTTTTCTTTTAGAAATAATTTCCATACATATCTAAAATAGAACTAAAAATACATTTGAAAGGCATAATTTTTGAGGTAATTTCTTGTTCATGGAAGTTGATGGTTGAAACAGGCTTTCTCTTTAGTATTTCAAATTAAATGAATTTAAAACCTTTTTCATTGCAATAAAGAGCAAAAAGCAATTGTTGTTAAGTTGTACTAAAATACAGCAGTGTCTAAGGCAGAAGACAATATTCCCTTTTCTGCTTTTTTGAATAGTAAGACCTTTAGTAAAAATTTCTAGTTACCCTCTTCCACCCCCCCCACACAAGAGACATCTCCCTGTATTACACAGGCATCTAGCTAGATAGTTAAGACTATGGAATTTAATTGTACAAAAGGATCATACTTCTACCCCATTACTGTCACAAGATGTCATCTTTAATTCTATAGAAGCTACTAGCCCCACGGGTCATAAAGATAATGAGACAGCAGTTATGTAAATACTGAATAGATGCCTCAAACAATCTGTCCATGAGCTGACAATATTTTGCTTGTCTGAGTTGTAAAGTAAAAAAGTGTTATTTTAACACCAAAGTTCCATTTGAAGCTAAATCTTTATCCATAAGCTGATGAAAGGATGGAACTAAATGATTCAACATTCTGCTTCTTGCTAAGTAAATCTTTCCCTAAACTAAATGCTTTCAATGAAATGTACTTATAGCAGATGAAAGTCTAAGACTGCTAAATGCATTTGTGTTTATTTTAATGAACAAATGATCTAATATTTTCTATATTTTCATGGTGTGAAAATAATTTTTAAGAATAAACTTCGTGAAATTTGTAGATAATTACTGATTCCTTTTTGTCTTTTCATATTTTATTCTGAATGCTAGGGACTTTATACATGTATAGATGAAAACCTTTCCTTCCTTTCCTCCCTCCCTCTCCCCTTCTCTTTCTCTGTCTCTCTGTCTCTCTCTCTCTTTTTGAGGTAGGGTCTCACTATGTGTAGCCCAAGGAGGGACTTGAATTTGCAGCAATCGTACTGCCTCAAGCTTCCCAAGTCTGAGATTACAGGCATGTACCACCATACCTGGCAGAGGTAGAAAAACACTATTATAACAGGTCAAAAATTAACATGCTAAAGGAATTTTTCTTTCTTTCATTCACGTAGTATCTAGAATAGTACATAGTATACACCCAGCAATATTGCTTAAGTGAATGGACAGAACACTACAAGGATTCAAGAAAAATTCTCTGCAAATCAAAGTAATATACAAGAATAACAGTGTGCAAAATACTGATTTGTAGATCATTAATTGCCTAGATAATTATAACACTGAATATTTATGTTTGAAGAATTAATTATATTTGTGGAATGATAATATTAAAACTTTCCTAAAGCTGCAGTAGTACTGTTTGAATATTTTTTGGATTATATTACAATGTACTATTTCAACTGTAATCTCTGTTTTTAAATTCATACTCAGTTATGGCTATTATCATGAGTCACTTTCTAGCAAAGACTATGGCTTTTCAGGAGGAAAGCTTAAAGGATATAAACTGACTCTGGATTTATGTGTTATTTTTGATAATAATATGAGATCATATAAGCTAATAGCTACCAATTTATGAGACAATCCTAATGCTTACAGTAACAGATATGAAGCAAAACAAGTTGATACCATGTTTCTTATAAGATATTATATACTTAGGAGGAAATCATTGTATATGCAACAGATTACATCAGACACAAGTTGAAAAGTCAAGACGATTGTTATTTAAAAGATGGATAATCATGCTCTAAATGTTCCATACCTCCACAAAAACCGCCTGATGTGATCTCTTCCTCAAATACATCAGAGAAACCCCTTCCAGCATTTAGTTTTGCCAGTCGACCATCAATAAACTGAAATTGGTAAGTATCAAATGTGTTAATTTTTCATGTTTCATAATAAATTTTTACCGACATTAAAAATACTGGCATAAGGTGCCTATAGCATTATGTCTATATCTGATGTATACAAACATACATAAGAAATTTCTCAAGCAAAGCAAAGAAGAGGTGCTCAGTAAACAAGAGTTAATTAATTAGATTACAAAGGTCCAGTACAGACTTTAAAGAAATGGCAAAGTACAGCAGCAAAGGTCACAGGCTGCAGGTAGGCTGCCTGGCACCTGTCTCTGCAGAAGGGTCTGCACAAAAACACTGCTGACTTCCCAAGCTGTTTATCCAGGAGGCTGCATCCTCCTTCAGCTGGCCTCAGCTCTCCCAGTACCTGCCTCATGGTGCTGCTGCAAACGTTAAAGGAGATTAATGTAGACTACATGCTTAGTACAGTCTCGGACACAGTAAACATCCAAAAATGTTCTACATTATTTCTCAAGATTAGTATTAATTTCAATGAAAAAGACCACTCCTTCTCTAAACTATGAAGCCTTAATGCAAAATAGAAAACCAGAAAATTTTAATCATTAACAAGAAAATAAACGCAACTTTCATAATTTCTGCCATATGTGCTGACTGAATGATTAGGAGTTCTTTATTTAAAGAATCTTATGCATGTCATGGCAATATGTGTTAAAATAACAATATGTGTTGACATGCATAAGGTTCTTTTAAATAATACTTTTCGGTACTCTTAAAGAAAAGATTTGAGTGAAAAGGAAAATGTATTCATAAGCACCTACCTGGAATCCCTTGCCAAATACAGTTACCCACCACCTGTCCTGCCCCATTCCTTCACACACAGGGAATCACTGCCTTGTAGCATCTACACTGCACTTGAAAAATACTCCCAGGTATATTCATATGACCAACTACAGGGAAGAATCAATAATGTACATCCAGTATATATGTATTACTGGCATTTCATTATTTTATTTTGTTGATATGCAACATCTACAAAAATTAAGGTGTCTAAAGTTTCCTTGCATAAGAAATAGTAGTTAACATAGAGAAGATTTCTATTCTTTTTGAAAGGGAGACAAAGATTTGAGAATAACACAAGATATTCATATTCATTCTGAAATTAATCCTAATTTTTACTATAGAAATTAAAATTTTAATTGAATTAAAATAAAGTTGCTTCACTTAAAAAAACTTGCAGACTGCACTAGTTTTATATTTAACTGCTTAATGGACAAAACTAATTGAGAAGGTTTGTACAGAGAAATACAGTTTTCCTCAGGGAGCAATTTAAGATAATTAAAAACAGCAAGTTATACCAGTTATAACCAATTTAACCAGTTAAATTTTCAGATAAAATCCTCCTGCAGACTAAAATTAAAAAGTAATGTCAAACGAATCAATGGATTCCTCTTCAAAATGCATTTTAACTATCTTTTAATTTTATCATAGAGTGTTTTTCACCAAAAAATGTGATAATATAGGTGTAAATAAATACAGTCTAAAATAATAGTCTGGCCTTTTTGAGCACGAGCTGCTCTTACTGAACTCTGAATTCCGAGAATGGTGACCCACTGATATAACCTCAGTATGCCTGACACACTGAAAGTTTCCACAAGTACAAATACACATGGAGTACGGAGAGTTACAGGCCCGCACCACAACACTGTCACTTACTGGATTTAAGACCTTGGGCAACTTCTCACATCTAAAAACACTGTTTTCCCTTCTATAAAATGAGAACGATACCTTATGGAACTTTATCTGAAATAATTAAAATGATAAGAAGTGCTTGTAACTGCATAGATAGAATAAAGGCTAAATAATAAAAGTCTACTTTTCCCATTAACTTTTCCCTCTTTGTCTATTTGTGAGAGGCCTGAGGGATAAATCCCTGTCTTTCTCATGTATGCATCATCAACACTTGGCAAAAATGCATGGCACACAGTTTTTACTGCTGGTTTTTTTTTTTTTTTGGTTGTTGTTGTTGGGAGCTCGGGACTGAACTCAGGACTTTGGCTCTATCACTGTAGTATATTCTGGGGCAGAAATAAATTTCAAACTGCATAAATGCTCATCACTGAAGTATGCTGACAGGTGGGGTATTTTTACCAAGTTTTAAAGTTAAATAATTATACTACCAGACAGAAGCAATTCATTTAATTCTATCATGAGATCATTGCTAGTAACTTACAATATTGGTGGTTTTGCTGAGTATAATACATGGTTAATGTTAAAACACTGGCAACTTTAAATGTACGTAAAACTTGATTTGTACACGTTTTCAACGCAACAGTATAAATCAAATTAAAGTGATCTAAGCTGATGGAGTAAGTATCATCTTTTAAAAAACAAGGTGAAAGCAAAATGATAAATTTATAATAGTACATTACTGGCAAGTAGAACAAACTAAGGCACGCTTTTAGAGGACTTAATTTGCTCTAAAAAGATTAAGTCTATAAGACTTCTTAAAAGGTTTCATTTTTGTGTTTATTGAAAATAATCCATCCATTTTATTAAATGAGTGGAATAGTTCAAGTCTAAAAAGAGATAAATCCCCAAACTATTTACTGATCATGCATTTTTGAGCATGAGTAACTACTCTGTATTACTAAGCTAGTGATTTGAGCCAAAGTAAATTAATCACTTGGTAAAATACCACATATTATCACTGACTTTCTAAACATTCCTGTCAGGGACAATCAGACACTTACCAATATACACACAATGAAATTATGTTTGTGAAATAAAGATTGATTACTTGCAAATATCCACATACACTATATGTATACACACATACAGAGTCATACAAACACAGACATACAGGAATAAACAGAAAAGTGATATTAAAGGACACAATACAGAAAATAATACTTGTCTCTTTTTCTACTTTAAACTCTTTTTCTACTTTAGGTTCACTAACAATTATTTTTTCCTCCTAACTGGAGTTGGTTTATGGTAATACCTCTCTAATAATTCTGGGTCATTTCATAGTGTGTAAGAGAGAAAAGAACATTTTAAGCTATTGATGCACGGAAGTAATTTTGAATTGAAAAGTATCTGTACATAAAAGCTATGTTATGTGCCATAGCATGTTGATTAATAGTATTTATATTTTAATAACTATGTATCTTTAGGTAACTGGAAGAGAATTTTGAATGTTTTTGTTATTGGACGTAATGACTAGTAACATTGTAAACAATGAAAATGATATACCTATAAGATAAAATTAGATTGTAAGCAGAATTTAAGAAACATTAAGCATTTTGTTTTAACTGATGCTTTTGGCATAAAATTTGGTATTTTGCTTTTTACTCCAAAAGAAAATTTAAAATCTAGAACTAAGCACACTAAATAATCATACCAAAATTAAATAGTTGGAAATCTTAGAGAAATTCTTGAATACATTTTCATAATATGGATTCTATGATTTTATTATGACAGAATATATTTAAATAATATATACATAATTCTCAAGACACATCAAATATATGAATTTTCAAGATCAATGACAGTTTTTCCTCTAAGTCATCCACAACAGCAAGAACTAGAGTTTCTTAAATTTGGTGTTAGAATCATAAAGATAGGGGTTGGGGATTTAGCTCAGCAGTATGAGTGCCTGCCTGGCAAGCTCAAGGTTACAAGTTCGATCCCCAGTACCAAAAAAAAAAAAAAAAAAGAGAGAGAGAATCATAAAGATAATGAAGTAAATATTTTCAAATACCAAAACTGTTTCTTATTCTTGTTTCTGGATATCACTAGAATTCTTATCACATTTTAATCTTCAAATAGCTATCTTTACACAAAATTGATTAATTTAAAGAAATTAGTGATTTAAGTGTACTTTAGTAAGCACTACTATTCATGAAATGAACATTTATCTTATAAACTGATTTTTAAATTACAGTTAAACATAAAATGAATGTGTAAATAATGCTATGTAATACAGAGAATAGGCCTGATGTCAAACTCCTTTTAAAAATATTTTAAAAGTCTGGTCAGATTCACAGAATAAACTTGAACACATTGGTGAGTAGCCTGGTAGAAATGTATTCTTCCCTTATGAGATAAGTTATATGCTTTTTAAAAATTATTCATCAGTCAGTGTATTTCCAGGATTTGATCTAAAAATCTAAAACAAGTTTTAATATCACCAAAGGCTTAATGCCCTTAGTGGTCTACACATATGTTATATAAATATTTAATTTTAATCATTCCATCAAAACTCTGAGGATGACAGTAATTAAATTTCATGGTTCTTACTTAAAATTTTTCTAAAAAGTTGTTTGATTTGGGGTGGAGGGGAACTCATAAAAAAAAATGTGCTGAGAAACAGGGCCTATGGTATGACTTTCTATAGCACCTTGGGAAGAAGGAAGAAGGGTTACTGCTCTTTAGTGCTTACTTCGCCATCCTGAGGAAAAGCAGCAGGCATAGAGAAGCAATGCCCTAAACACATCTATATACCGAAATTTCCTCTTCAATGAATTTTTCCTTCCTCCAAGGAAAAATTACTAATACCTCAAAAACTTACCTCATATTTGAAACTTCTTGGTAACCAAAATAAGATAATTAAGAAAATTAAAGTCTTGAGAACTAGAAAAAGTGTTTTAAATAAATCAAAATGTTTAGTAATTAAGAATTTTTTAAATACAGGAAAAATTGTTTTAAAAACTACTAATTTCTTATGAATCTTTAAAATTTGCCTTTTTATATAATGCTTTGGGCTAAGTAGCCTAATTTAAATGTTCCTTCTTGTAAATGTTTAGTAAAACTTAACAGATTACTTAAAACTACACTAAAGCTTTACAAGAAATTAAATCAGCAGGTATTTTTAGATACCTGTTAATTGTAAGGCATTCAGTTAGTGGCTATATATAAGCACAAACTACTATGGCATGTAAAGAAGAAGGTAGGTCAGTTTAGAGCTCAAACCATGAACATTAAACATGTGAGAAAATGGAAATAAGCTGTTACTTTTATGCCACTTCAAAAATTAGATAATTAGATGAATGAAAGGTTTGAGTATACTAAATTAAATTACCATGGTATAATGAACAGTAAACACAATGAACACTGAAGAGTATAAAGAACCCATTCAGTGCAATTTATTAGCAGAGCTAATAACTTAAATTAACAACAGGATAATATGAAATTTTAAAATTTCCTCAGTAACTTAGTCTGTTAAATTTTATGACCATGAAACCAAAGAATCAATTAATTCAATTATTTAATATATAACTGAATGTTTACTATATTCCAGGTACTGTTTTAGATGCCTGACATATAGAGGTGAATGAAACAGAGAAATTAAAATCCTTGTGATACTAAAACATCTAGAAAGGTAAGGGATGGCATGATATCAGAAACATAATAAATTATGTAACAACATTAGAAGGTGACAAATGCAATGCTGCAGTAATATGGCATATAATGCTAAAATTATTTTAAAGATTAAAATAGATAAAGCATTCCAACTGCACTCATCACTAAGTAGCATGTAATAAACAATATTTTTACACATCCGTAATTTATTGTGATTCATTCATTCATTATTCTAAGCCTCTATTACAATGCAGGTACAGAAGCATAATGAAACAATTTTCAGAGAAAGAGCAGCAAATAGTTCAGAATGTCAGAAACAAGAGTATTAAGTATTACACAGATAGAGGCCAGGTGATCAAGGATTTTGTGTGCTCAAATAAAGATTTAAGCATTGGGCTTTAATCACACTTTGAACCAATGGGAATATTTATATATATAGTATATATATAATTCCCTCCCAAAAAATCAGAATATACATTCTCCTTAAGCATTCATATAACATTCTCCAGGATAGATCATGTTAGACTATAAAAGAAAGTGAAAGTCAAATAATATTCTGAACATGAAAGTCTAAAATCAGTGTTAAAAGTCAGTCACGGAAAAGATATTATAAAATACACAAGTACATACAAATTAAAAGTGAGCAGTGTACCTGAAAAGACATTTCTAAAAGAAGATAAAAACAGCCAATGGTTTTATGAAAAAAAAGCTCAGTATCATCAGTCAGAGAAGTAAAATCATGTCACACTCATTAGGATTTATGTGATCAAGGAAGGGATGGAGGGGAAGAAAATGATGGAAGAAAATGAAATAAAGGAAGAAAATGGAAACAGAGCCTCTGCAAATAGGAATGGGGACCAAGAGCTGGAAGGAGCAGAGAATAATGAAATGGATAGGGAACAAAAATGAATAAAGATTATATTATCTTCATGTACCAACTCATCATGATAAATGTAATCATTATGTACTGCGAGCATGTATAAACAAATAAGTAGAAAAAAGACAAGAGATTCTGTTGATCAGAATGCAGAGAAAAGAGAACATTGTCAGAGAATCGATGGGAATGTAAATGGGTAAAGCCTTTATGGAAAACATTATGAAAGTTCCTAAAAGAATAAAAATGATCCAGTAATTCTACTTCTGCATATACATCCAAAGGATATGGGATAAGGTTATTAAAGAGGTATCTGTACTCACATGTTCATTAAAGCATTATTCACAATAGTCAAACATGGAATCAACTTAGTGCTCATTAATGGATGGATGCATACAGATAATACTACATAAATATATGCACATATAAAACTTGCATACATATACCGTATGTATGTACATGAGTAACAGAATGATGTATGCTATACTATAGACATATATGTGTATATATGTATTACACATACTATATATACATGCATAGAACGTTATTTTATTTAGCATTTTAAAAGAGTATCAGCCATTCATGACAACATGAATAAAGCTGAAAGCTATTATGCTAACTGAAGTAAGTCAGGCACAGAAAGACAAATACCACATGGGCTCACTTAATGTGGATACTTAGAAAAACTGAACTCACGTAAACAAAGAATAAAACTGTAGTTACCAGGGGCTAAGGATCTAGGGAGGACACATGACACTTTCAAATCACACAAAATTTGAGTGAGACAAGAGAAGTATAGAAAATTTTCTTGAAAACATGGTGATTATGTTTTATTATAAGGTATTATAGTCTTGCAAATGGTGAGAGCAGATTTAATGGCTTAACCACAAAGAATCTTGAATGATACCTTAACTAGCTTGATTAGCATTTACACTATTAAATTAATGTTAATTAGCTTGATTTGGTCATTCCATAATCAAATTCCAATATGAAAATATCAAGTTGCTTAACACAAATATATGGAATTTTTATTCATCACCAATAATCAACCTATATCATAGTCACTAAATTTTTCTAAGGTATTATGGTAGCACCACAATGGCATAGTTAGAAATTCAAAGCCACAAAATGGATACTGTGAACTTAATTGAATTCTTTACTTTCTTTGTATATGAAGGTGGGAAGAAGATAATTTTACCAATAATATATTTAAAATGTTTTTACTTTAAAATAAATAATGCAATACAGTATTGTAGTATAGAATGCAGTATTGTAATTTTTGTGGAAAAATGCAGACGGCTTCCTAATACTGTATGTTAGTCAGGAGGTCTATAGCTACTTCACCACACATTTAAAAACATGTTCTATTCTACCATGATAGGTCCTTTTTAAATGAAAAGTTTGAGGACTATATATTTATGATTTCTTATGAAACACAGGAATAAGTTTTGGAGAAACACTAACGATGATTTTTGTTTTCCAATTTTAATGTTCCCTACCATTTTGTCCTTAGTTGAGTTAAAGTAGACAAGTAGAATTTTTAAAAAATTATCTACTTGAACATATTTCAGCAACTTCACTATTATGCAAGTTTCTTAACAATTACATAGGTTGCCAGCAAAAACAGCCTAGACATGGAGATTCCTTAAATGTATAGTTTAAATTCAGGCTCTTGGGTTGACACTAAATTCATCATGGTCCTTAGCTATGACAAGTATATAGGAAAATGAGCACAGAAAACTTTACTTCCAGTGGTGTCAATAACAAACAATATACACAAGAAAATTTGTTGTGTTAGGGTAGTATGAAATTAAGGTAAGAGACCTAAAACTAATAGTTTAAACCCTGAAGTTGCTTCTTTAAACAAAAAGAGAAAGATGATGTTAAAGTTGTAGATTTAAGTAATCATTTCTGGGATTACTTCCAAACCTATTATCTAAGGAGGAACTCATCCAAATGGACTCTACTATCATTTGCCTAAGCTATATGTTTACCTTATAGTATTATGGAATGTTAGAGTCAAAAGGTATCTCAAACTTGGTGATCTTAGTTTAACTTGTGTTACAGATGCAGAAACTTGAGGTCTAAAGACATTGAAAGACAACTGAAAGTCAGTGAAAATACAGCCTATTAGTGCGTAATCTAAAAACAATGAAAATATGCGTTTTGATACAATATTTAATTTAAAAATTGACAGTTTAATAATGATCAAGCAATGGGGAGTTGATAGTTGAGGATTTTACCAAAGGAACTGGTAAGATGCAAGATGGGGAGGGGGAGATCATGTTCAAGAGTACAAGTTTCAGTTCGTGGAGTAAGTTTTTGAGGTCTATTACACGTCACAGTAACCCTTGTTAATAATAATGCACTTTTGGTTAAAAAATGCAAAACAGTTCTACTTGTTCTTACTGCAAAAAAAAAAAGGCTAGTTGATAGACATGTTAATTAGCTTCATATAATCACCAGGTATAGGCTTTAGTTGTATGTGTATATATGTTATATATACTAAAGTAGCACATTATACCCCACAAATATGTGTAATTGTAAATTAAAATTACAAAATTTATTAACAAAAATGATAAATTAGGAGGATCTTGTTCCTGGATTTTACATGAAATGTCTCTCTTATGTGCCATTCTCTCTACATAAAATTCCTTCAGCTTATTCTTTCTTTATGTATTTTATCACATCAATTTGTCTACTTCAATATTATTTAGGTTTTACTGATTCTGAACAGTGCATAAACAGACTCATATACCCTTCAATGAAATTTCTTTCACCTCACTTTCAATTTTACTGTAGATCTTTCCCTGTTGATCAGTGTTGTATTATGAATATAGGTAAAAGAATTTATTTCAAATATTGACAAGCATATAACATTATGTCCAGATTTTACTATTCTGAGCAATTTGAGTGAGTAAACTTTATGAACATTTTAGAGCAGAATGAGAGTACCAACTCATAAGAAATTTAAATGTTTAAATTAAAGTGGTAATGTCAGAATGTTTTCCAATTTATAAAATTTACACTTGCATAAAGAATTAAAAGTTATTCTTTGCTGCACACCCTCATTCAAATTTGGGCTTTCTAGATGCTTAAAAGTCGGCCAGTCTGGTAGATGAGGAGTAGTATTTTACTGTATTTCTTGTTAATAGTCTCTGATTACAAATAAGGATGAGTCTTATATATCCTTATCAATCATTTAAAAATTTCCATATGTATCTCATCAAGTCTTTTACATAATTATATATCCCAAAATAGAACATGTTTTGTAGTCATCTGGAAGGTTTTCTTCTAAATTCTTGAATAGGTTACATATCTTGCAAGAATGACTTCTTTTGATCACGAAAAGTTCTCAATTTCAATGATGTCAAACATATTATTTTTTCATAATAAACATGTCATAAGAAACATGTCCCTATCATCAAAGTAACAAAAAATATCATCCTCCTTCCTAAATCTTTATACCTTTTGGACAGAGGAACTTGACTGCAAGCATAAGGTAAGCTGCAGTGATAAAAAATGGCAGCGCTAGTCCCAGGAAAACTCATTATTATTGTGTGCTACAAATTCACTGTCAAGATTTGCTCTGAAAGTAATTGCTTTCACATTGTAAGGCCAGCATTGGAGAAGAAACCCATGGCAGTGCCACACATATCTTGGATTTGTATAATGAGGAGCTGTTATGAGGAGTGTATTATTCACTGAACTACTTTGTGAATCAGAAACCACAACATACTTCAGGTTCTCTGATGTCACCTACTATAGTAACTAAGAGAAGGCCACAGGAAATATCTGTGGAAAGGTAGAGAGCCATCTCAGACTCTATGAGAAGTTTAAGCAGCAGCAAGCTAAGATGGTAAAGGACACAGTGATTCTACTGTGTTTGGTGAAGAGCTAGGCCTCTTGTGTATGGTTTTCTGGCCATCTGGCACTGAAAACACTACGACTGACTCCAGTGGACTGCTTGGCTCCCCTGGTTGCATACACAGAACTGCAGTCTGTTTACTTTCCCCACTTGCCAATACGATTAGAGATATGCTGCTGCTTCTATGATTGCCACATTCCTGGGCCTCTGAAGCAAATGAATCCACATGCTGCAAACATAGGTGGGGATAGCAATGGCTCAGGGTTCACAGAAAAAAAAAATACTAAGAACCTCCAGAGTGAATACAGCCTTGAAGCAGACAACATAGACAACACACCACTCACTGATTCCACCCTGGGAGAAACACCAAGCAGAACTCAGCATTTACACAGCAGCAGCCAGTTAAGTGGGTGTGGAAACACAACAGAACCCGGATGTAAATTACTGTCCCTCCCATATATCTGGTGGATTCTAACATTACACAACCTGGAAAGAAACACCTCTACCTTGAGAAACTTGTTGGAATTATTTCTTTTTTTACTTTGTTTTCTGGCTTCCTTTTACTTTTCTTGATTATTTTTCAGTTACTTTTACCTAATTTAATTTTTTCTTTCATTGAATTTTTATGTCACTTTTTCTCCTCATCCTTCTCACCTAATCTTTTCTTTCTTTTTAAAATTTTACTATTACTTCCATTTTCCCTTCCCCTACCTTTTAGTTTATTATTGCTGATTTCTATTTTTAATAGTATATAGGGGATTTTCTTTGCTTTTAATTAGTTTTTATTGTATGCCAATATCTGGTTAGTCTCTAACATCATCATTACTGTAATTTGTGTCCTGGAGATTAAGCCCTCAAAAAAAAATTGGAAAATTATGAAGACCTTCATATAAAAGTGGAAGAAATATCCAACCCAAAAAACACACAAATATCAATATAGAAACACGAGAATTATGGAAACATAAGCCAGCATGACTATGCTAAGTATCTGTAACTTGTCAGTTAATGAATGAAGAGATGAAATGCCAAAGAATTCCACAGACTCATTTAAAAAAATAATGACTTTAAAGATTATAAATAAAGTATTGAATGAATTAAGGAATGAATGAATGAAGGATATGAAAGTTCAGTTAAACAAAGAGAAATTCTGAAGAAGAATTAAATAAAAAAAAGCTTGAAAAATGAAAATATAGTGAGTCATATCAATAACTCCATAACCTCTCCCCAGTGGACAGGATATAATATCCTAGCAGTGGAAGTCAGAATTTCAGAATCTGAAAATAAGTTTGAGGAATTATTATATGAAGACATGAATAAAGGAAAAGAAAACAAGAAATTATAAATAAGACATTTCAAAAATTCTGGGACATGTTAAAAAAAAACTAAGCAACAAATACTTTGTGTAGAAGATGTTGAGTCTCAGTTTACGACACAGAAGATCTATTTCATGAAATAACAGAAAATTTTCCACATCTTGGAAAAGACACAGACATCCAAGTACAGGAGGCATTTAGAATACTAAACAGGAGGAGCAAGCAAAGAAACACAAGCCAGCATGCCTTGTTATAATTAAAGCCTATAGAACAAGGAAAGAGTATTGAAAAGTATATATGAAAAACATCAAGTCACTTTTAGAAGCAAATCCATCAGAATAACTGCACATTTCTCTGCAGAAATCATAGGTCAGGAAGACATGAAATGTATTTCAAGTCTTAAGGGTATAACTGCCAGTCTACCATATTATATTTAGCAAAGCTATTCTTCATGTGAAGGAGAAATAAAGATCTTCCAAGATAAGCTTAAATTAAATAAATTTATGAACACTAAGCCAGCATTGCAGAAAGTACTTAAGAATCCACACACAGGAGAGGAGAGTACTACTGAGGTACAAGAAAGAATCAAACATTAGAAAAACAAGATGGCTGGAATTAGTACATACATTTCTATGGTAACTCTGAATATAAATGGTCTTTCTCAATTTTCCAATTAAAAGACAACACACTGGCAGATTAGATTTAAAAAGTCATACCTCATTAGCAAAGACATACATGAACTGAAAGTGAAAGGATAGAAAACAATATTCCATGCAAACAGAACCTAAAAGAAAACAGGAGTAGCTATACTCATATCTGACAAAGCAGACTTAAAGACAAACTTAGTCAACTGAGACAAAAAAAGTCACTATATACTGTTAAAGGAAACAATCTTTTTCCAAAAGGATTTAACAATTTTAAATACATATGCACCAAATCTCAGTGCACCTAATTTCACAAAACAAGCACTACTCAACATAAAAGGATTCACAGTTCCAAATGCACTAATAGTGGGCAACTTCATTACCCTACTCTCACAAGGACCACCCAGACAAAAATTCAATGAAGAAAAAGAGCACACAGACTTAACAGATGTCTACAGAACATTCTTTCCAACTACTTCAGAATAAATATTCTTCACTGCAGCCGGGGGCGTCCCAGGTGTTCTCGGCCAAGGGGCGGGTCCAGCAGCAGCCCCAGTGGTGCAGTCCAAAGTGGCTCAGTCATGCTGGGGGTATCCCAGGTGTTCCTGGCCAAGGGGCAGGTCCACAGCAGCAGTCTGAGGCGACGCAGGCATGCCAGGGGGCTCCACGTGTTCCCAGCCGAGGAGCATGCCTGGGACGCACCTGACCACCACCATAGGTCCACCCCTTGGGTAACCCACCTGCGTCCTGGACCTAGTACTGCAGTTGATCTTTGGATCCAACCCTTTCTCCCAGAACCTGGGACTATAGTGCATTACCGTGCTGGCTGGATGGGAGACTCAGGAGCCCCTCACCCAAACAGAAAACCTCAGCAGGCTCCAGTCAGTGTGGTGAGTTTGTCCCCTAAAATAGAGGTCTGCAGTGGGTAAATAGGTGGGGAAGTGAAACTCCCTCCAACTGTAAGGCCTTGGCAAACCTGGCAAGAGAGTGGGTAATCCCCTCCTCCACACAGAGAACATCAGACAGGTTAAGGAGTGCGCCAATAAGGCCTCCTCCAACTTGGAGAAAATTAAAAGAGTTTATGAGACCCCCAGTGACACAGTAGGACCTTCGCTGACACAAACACTATAGACAGGGAGATCTGCAACAACCTGAAGACATAGCAACAGCAGTAACTAAGAGTTGACCTACAACAATATTTCTAGGCTAGTTAGCCCAGAAAGAATATAGCACTCACCCAACAGGCCCTGTAGGAGGAATTCAGGTGACTGGCTCTCTCTCCTCTTCATTGTGGTACCCAGCAATTGGACCAACATCAACCACACAGTAGGACCCTAAAACTCACACTACAGACAGTTGAGACTGTTAGGATTGAAAGACCAAATATTTAACCAAAAGGTGTAAATGACAAAACAAAAGGCAAAATGCAGTCTCAAACATCTAGTCCATCAGGAGCAAGTACAGATGACATTGAAATAGAGGACTTTAAAAGTCACACACCAGAAATCTCTGAAAAGATAGCAAATGAAGTAAAGAAATAAAATCCATAAGGCTATAGAGGAAATCAAATTAAAAATAATGTCTTACATAAAGACAGAAATAACAACCTTAGTAAATGAGTTGTTCAGCATAGCTAGACAAGAAATAGATTTTAAAAATAGAGGAGTATGGGAAATTGATTGAAACTTTGAATGAACAATGCAGAAAACAAGCAAAATCCATGAAACAAATTCAAGGAGATATCCAAGAAACAAAAAATTCTACTGAAAGCTGGAAAAACCATCTAAATGAATCTGAGGATAGAATTTCAGACCTTGAGGACAGGACTGCAGATAGCAATCATGAAAGGGTAGAACTTATAAAAACAACAAAGCAGCATGAAATGACAATCCAGCAGCTTCAAGATGATGCCAAGAGAAAAAATTTAAGACTAATAGGCATCAGTGAAGATGCAGGAGACAATACAAATGACATAACTAAACTATTCACAGAAGTAACAGCAGAAAATTTCCCACACATGGGGAAAAATCTGATATACAAATAAGTGAGGCATACAGAATACCAAACAGTCACAACCAACATAAATCTTCACCCAGACATAATGATTAAGATCCCAGACATACAGCATAAAAACAGAATACTAAAAGCTGTTAGAGAAGAGACACAACTCAGCTATCAAGGAAATCCTATTAGAATCACAGCAGACTGGAGGTTTCCAAAATTGGTGGACCAAGAGGTAGTAGGAGGGGGACCACCTCTGAGAGAGACAGCTTAAATGCCAGAATAGAAAATCCTGGAGAGACCCAAACAGAGACAGATGGACTCTCTCAACCCAGGAAGAAACTAAAGTGAAAAAAACCACTCAAATATGAGGTCCTCGGGCTACCATTAGAGAAGCTAAGATCAGCGAGCATGGCACCCTCCTTAAGCTGCCTGAATTCCTGCCCTAGACCGACCTGACCCACCAAACCACGCCGATGCGAATGGCTTGAGCGGCCAGAGCGTGGAGCTGAACAGCCTTGTGTGCGGCTTGCCCAGACCCGGCCCTGCAAGCAACCCACCCAGAGGCACCGTGAATTCTCACTGCAGCCACGCTGAAGTCGGAGGTTGGGGAGCCCAGGAGTTCTCAGGGACCAGCATCAACACGCGGTGAGAGATGGGAATAAGACCTGCCCATGGGAAAGGGGCAACTGACTGGATGACATGTTGGATTTGGGCAGGACAGCCTTAACTCCATAAGGAAGTAGCTTCAGTTGGTTGCTCCCCTCGCCGAGCGGATTGGTGGAATCTGCTTGGACTGGGCCATGCCCCTGGCTGGGACCCAGTGGGTCCCTACAAATTAATTGCCTGAGCTCCGAGCACACTGACGCAGTGAAGGCCTTCGAAGGTTGACTGGTCCTGAGGGGAGGAGCCAGCGCACACTGCCCTTACTTGAACTTCAATCTCTGTTAACAGACTCCATAGGGCAGAAGCCCCTAGCCTGTGTGCTCCAGAGGAGCCTTAACCAACAAGAAAAGGGGCTGAGAATTACACTGTACAGTTGTATGGAAGGAACCAAAAACATGACCAGAGGGAGAAATAAAAAAAAAAACCCAGCCCCCAACCCTGAGAACATTGATCCAGGAGAGGTAAATACAAACGAATCGAGGGCAGCAACCATGCAACATCAAACATGGCAGTAGCGGACATAAAGAGATATCTTCAGGACTTCATAAGCGGGATCACAACTGAAATATTAATTCAAATTAAACAAGAGATAAGTAGATTAATAAAAGAAAGGCTGGGCACCTCTTAAGAAGACACAGAGAGAAGAATGGAAGAACACAAAAGGAGAGAAACGTTTAACGAAGAAAACAAGAAAAGCCTAGAGTTCATGAAGCAGATTCAAAGAGATTATCAGGAAACTAAAGACCCCACAGAAAACTGGCAAAACTGCTTGAAACAAACCAAAGATAGACTATCAAAAATTGAACACAGGCTTGCAATGTGTGATCATGAAAGGGAAGATCTCTTTAAAATAACAAGGGAGCAGGCAGTAACTATACAAAGACTAGAAGACGAAAGAGGATCTATAACTTAAGAATAAAGCATGTGAATGAAGAAGGAGACAAAACAGGAATTGCAAAGGCTACTCACAGAAATTATTAAGGAAAATTTCCCAAGCATAGAAAAAGGAAATGATATGCAGATGTATGAAACATACAGAACTCCAGCCACCTACAACCAAAACAGAGCTATAACTAGACATATAATAATCAAGATCCCAGAAATTCAATATAAGAACAGAATATTAAAAGCCATCAGAGAAAAGAAACAGATCACCTATAAAGGAAAACCCATCAAAATCATGCAGACTTCTCATCACAGACCTTCAGGTCAAGAAGAGCTTGGAGTGAAGTAATTCAAGCCCTGAAGGAGAACAACCTCCAGCCCAGATTGATATATCCTGCAAAACTCTCTCTAGAAATTAATGGAGAAACAAGATGTTTCCATGACAAAGAGGAACTTGGAGAATTTGTGAACACCAATCCAACCCTACAAAAAATACTGAAGGACATTCTAGAGAGAGAGAACAAGAATACGAGCATTTCAGAAACAGGCAGACAGGCCTGACTGAACGGGGCAGACAGTGGAGTGGAACAGAAAAATAGACAACCAATGGCAGAAAAACAGAATAGCAGAAATAAGGCAGAGAAGATTGCCTGTAATCTCTAGTATAGATGGTCTTGAGATAGTAACAGAGAGAAACTCAGGCAGAGTAGATCAGGAAATAGGGTCCATTGAGATGCTCTTTATAGGAAGGCAGTGGGACCCAAAACAAGCAGTGCACCCCATGGGAGTGAAAGGGAGGGAATTGTCTAAAAAAGGGTGGCAGAGGATATTGTTAATGGGGTAACAAGATTTAAAATTTACATTATTCTCACCACTCTGCTTGGATGGGTTATGTGCTGTTCCAGTTTGTCTACTTACACTAGACTTGAGGACATGGTCAGCTATCCCAAAAATAAGAGGACATATTATGGTAATCATCCCTAATTTTCCTATCAACTTAATCTGAAGCCCTTTATAAATTATACTATCTTATTATGACTGATCTTATTTGAATCTGGGTTGTTAGATTGCTACTTTGTATTGACGGATTTTATTTAAATCTGTTATGATTGATAGCATCAAGTCTAAGAGTATAGGCAACTACACTGAAGATGACAAGATTCACTAAGATACCCAGTCTGGTTTGATTATTACTTGCTTTTGAAGTCTTATAATGTCTCCAATGCTTCATGTTTATTAATGTTGTTATATATTGCTGAAACATCACGGTAACCATTGTAGATCACCTTGTATTGCAGTTTTATATGACTTTTTACTTCATGCTTTTCTATGAAATGTTTTGTTTTATTTTGCTTTGTTTTGTTTTTTCCTCTAATACAGAAATGATAGATATACATGTAGAGACCCATGCATGTGTAGAGCTTATAAACAGTTTACGAGAACCAACTATATAACACATGTTGAAATGAACAACTACTTTGAAGAAAAAGAGACACTACAGTACCCAGTGCTGATTCCATAATGTCATGATGTGAAATCCAGCAAAACTATCACTCTTTGTTCAAAATGATTTTAGCTTGTTTTGCTTTGTTTAAGTTTAACACACATGAAGGTATGGACAGCTGTTTTTAGGAGAATGAGAGACATTATGACAGCCATTCTTGGCTTCCCTATTGTCTGGTCTTGAAGACCTGAAATGCCCTCCTCGTCCTGCTCAGATCAATTCCATACTATGCTGTTTCATGTGAATTCCCTGTATGTGACAAAATGGACAACTATTTGGAAGAAAACAAGAGTCAATACGATAGAGAGTGAATATCTCCGATTGCCTAGTTTTGAAATTTTTGTCTCTTACATTGCTTTCTTGTGATCCGCTTTGTTCTGTTTTGTTGTGTTTAATTTTACCCTTTTAATATAATTGCATGTATGTTTGAGTGGGTAAGGTGGATGACCATATTGCTGTTTTTGTCAGATCGTAGAGCAGAACTGTTAACAGTCTCACTGTTTGAATGTCTACTTTACATGTTTTAACTTTGCAATTTGAAAAACTATTTCCAAGAATAAGTATGTAATTTATAAAGTAATAATTTCTTAGGCCTTTTTGTTGTTGTTCTTTTCCTTTTTTCCTTGGAATTCTGTATTGCTGCTATCCTTTATTGGTTTTTTTCTCTTTAAATAAAATTAAAGAAAAAAAAAGAATCACAGCAGACTTTTCAGCACAAACCTTCAAGTTAAGACGAGCTTGGAGTGAAGTACTTCAATCTCTAAAAGAAAACAACTTTCAACCCAGACTGATATACCCAGCAAAACTGTTCCATGACAAAGAACAACTGAAGAAATTCATGTCCACCAAACCAAACCTAGAAAGAGTACTCAAAGACATGCTAGATAGATATAAAAAAGACACAATCTCCAGAACAACAACAGAATGAAGGATGTTGGAAGAAAAAGAATCCTCCTGCATGGCTGCTAGAAATGTAAATTAGTGCAGCCACCACTGAAATTATGGAAGTTACGCAAAAAAAAACTAAAGCTAGAGCCATATCAATCCTTGATATACACCCAAGGAGTCAGGTAGCATATAATAGGGATATTTGCATGCCTGTGTTTACTGCGGAATAATTCACAATAGTAAAGATAATGGAACCAGCCTAATTATCAACAGATGAATGAAGAAATACACATGCATGCAATCACATTCACACACACGTACTGTTCAGCTGTAAAGCATAATGAAATTGTCATTTGTGGAAAAATGGATGGATCTGGTGACCACTAAGTTGAGTAAAATAAGTCAGGCTCAGGCAAATACTGCATGTTCTTGCTATTAGGTAGAATATAAAAAATATGTCATGAAAATAAAACAGTCACTATTATTAGATTAGAGGAAGGAAAAAGGGCCATAGGAGAAGTATATAACAGAGGATAACGGAAGGCAGATAGGATTCAAAGACCAAAACCTAAATTTTAAAAAATTAGAGTGAAGATTGCCGAGGTGAATCCCAGTGACCCGGAGAAAGTTGGAGACCTACGCTCCCAGCTTTTGAGTTTCTGGAGATGCTGGACTGAGCCCAGCAGATTTCAGTGCCTCAGTTGACCATGCCCAGCAGCCTTCTTTCAGTTCAGGAGGTAGAGACCTCACATGAGGACTCTGGGCTCATTACAGCTGGCCTGGGGAGAGCTTAAGATCAGCACTGCCAGCAGTTCAGTTCATATCGACCCCCTAGGACAGTGATTGTGCCCCAGGGATTCCGCTGGCCCCAGTTTTCCACACCCAGCTTCTGCCCCTCAATTTTGGTAGCCAAGTGCCTGCAGGGGAGCTGAGACTGCTCCAGTAGCTGAGGGTGCAGGAGGTGATTGGCCACACACCCAGAGGAAGCTTTGGAACACCACTCAAACCAAGGAAATAAAGAAAAATGACAAAAGGAAAGACCAAAAGACAGACTCAAATCTCCAGCCCATCCCAAGAAATCCTAGGAGCCATGTACATAGAAGAAAATAGAAGCCATACACCTGAAATGACTTAAATGATATCAACTGAAATAAAGAAGCAACTAGGAGAAGCTATAGAGAAATTCAAATTAGAAATAATTGCCCAAAATGATAAAAGTACTGAAAGATATAGTGAACACATCTAGTGAAGACACAGCTAAAAAATTAGAGGAACAAAGCAAACAGATAGAATCCCTGAATGAAACTATAAGAAACAAACAGAATACATAAAGCAGATTCAAAGAGATATATACAGGAAATCAAAAATTCTATTGAAAGCTATCAAAACTGCCCCAACGAAAGTGAAGTTAGAATTTCAGACCTCGAAGATAAGATCGCAACTAGGGAACAGGAAAGGAAAGATCTTTTAAAAATAACGAAGAATCAGGAAATAATAATTCAACAGCTGCGAGATAATGCAAAGAAAAATAAGATAAGATTAATAGGGATAAGTGAAAAAGAAGGGGACAGCCCAAATGATATCAAGAGGATATTTACAGAAGTAATAGCTGAAAACTTCCCAAACATGACAAGGAAAACTGACATTTGGATTACTGAAGCATATAGAACTCCAAATAGCCATACCCAAAATAAAACTGCACCCAGACACATAATAATCACCATCCCAGAAATCCACCATAAGAACAGAATACTAAAAACTGTTAGAGAGAAAAGACAGATCACCTATAAAGGAAAACCTATCAGAATCCCAGCAGACTTCTCAACACAAACAATGAAATCAAGAAGAGCATGGAGTGAAATATTTCAGATCCTAAAGGAAAACCACTTCAACTCAGACTGACGTATCCTGCAAAACTGTCCTTCAACATGGATGAAGAAATAAGATACTTCCATGACAAAGAACAGCTGAAAAACTTCATTACCACCAATCCAACCCTGCATAGAATACTGAAAGATATTCTAGATACACATAGAATAAAACCACCAAGCAAGGCAGACAATTAAACAGAATGGAAAGGTAAAGCAGAAAGATAAACATGTCAACAATAAACCAATATATAACAGTTATAACCATTAATGTAAATAGCCTCAACTCACCAATCAAAAGAAACAGACTGGCAGAATGGATCAAGAACCAGATCCAACCCTATGCTGTCTACAAGAAACCCATCTAACCCAAAAGTAAAAGACTGAAAGTCAAAGGATGGAAAATAATACTTCATGCAACAGGAAACCAAAAAAAAAGCAGGAGTAGCTATCCTGTTTGCAAACAATGTGAACTTCAAATCAAGAATGATCCAAAGAGATAAAGGTCACTACATACTAGTTAGGGGAAAACTTCAAGAGGAAGAGATAACAATCTTAAATATATATGCACCAAATTCCAGAGCACCCAGCTATACAAAGCAAATATTAACACATATGAAAAATCAAATAAGCAATAACACAATTATAACAGGAGATTTTAACACACCATTGACACAGAGGGACAGATCAACTAGACAGAAAATCAGCAAAGAAATAACAGAACTGAATCACATCTGTGAACAAATGGACTTGATAGACGTACATAGAGTTTTCCATCCAACAACATCAGAATATACATTCTTCTCAGCAGTACATGGGACAGTCTCTAAAACAGACCATATACTAGCCCACAGAACATATTTAAGTAACTGCAAAAGAACTGAAATTATCCCATGAATGCTATCAGATCATAGTGCCATGAAATTAGAAATTAACGATAAAAGCAACTGCAAAAACCTCACACACACACATGGAAACTGACTAATACACTCTTGAGCAATCAGTGGGTCACGGTGGAAAATAAAGAAAAAATTAAACAATATCTACAAGCAAACAAAAATACAAACACAACTTACTGGAATTTGTGGGATGCAATGAAAGCAGTCCTCAGAGGAAAATTTATTGCACTGAGTTCCCACATCAGGAAGACAGAACGAACACAAATAAACAATCTGATGCTACAACTCAAACATCTAGAAAAAGAAGAGCAAGCCAAGCCCAAAGCCAAAAGAAGGGAGGAAATTATAAAGATCAGAGCAGAAATTAATCAGATCAGAGCAAAAACTAAGAAAACAATTCAAAGAATCAATGAATCAAAGAGTTGGTTCTTTGAAAGAATCAATAAAATTGATAACCCCCTAGCCAACCTTACTAAAAAAAGGAAAGAAAAACTCAAATTCATGCAATAAGGAATGAAAAAGGTGAAATTACTACACACTCAGCGGAAATACAGAAGATCATCAACACCTATTTTTAAAACCTCTACTCTCATACGTTCGATAACACTGAAGAAATAGACAGATTCCTAGATACATATAAACTAGCAAAGCTGAATCAGGAAGATGTAAAACTGCTGAATAACCCAATTTCTATTAATGAAATTGAAAACACAATTAAGTCCTTGCCAACAAAGAAGAGCCCAGGCCCAGATGGATTCACTGCGGAATTCTACAAGAAATACAAAGAAGACTTAATTCTGACACTCCTCAAACTCTTCAATGAAAATGAAAGGGAAGCAATTCTTCCTAAGTCATTCCTGGAAGCAAATATTACTCTAATACCAAAACCTGAGAAAGACTCAACTGAAAAAGAGAACTATAGGCCAATCTCCCTAATGAACATAGATGCAAAAATTCTTAATATTAGCAAACGGGATGCAGCAAATCATCAAGAAGATTATACACCACACCAAGTAGGATTCATCCCAGGAAAGCAGAGATGGTTCAACATACGTAAATCAATAAATGTAATCCACCATTTAAATAGAGCCAAAAGTAAGAACCACAAGATCATCTCTATAGACGTAGAAAAAGCTTTAGATAAAGTCCAACACTCATTCATGATAAGAACCTTATAGAGAATAGGAATAGATGGTCTTTACCTCAATATGACAAAGGCCATCTATGACAAACCAACAGCCAGCATCATATTAAATGGCCAAAAACTAAAAGCCTTTACCTTAAAATCAGGCACAAGACAAGGATGTCCCCTGTCACCGCTCCTATTCAACATAGTACTGGAAATACTAGCCAGAGCAATTAGACAAGAGAGAGAAATAAAAGGAGTAAAGATAGGAAAAGAGGATGTTAAATTATCATTATTTGTAGATGACATGATACTTTACATAGAAGACCCCCAAAACTCCATTGAAAAACTCCTAGATATAATAAATAAATTCAGCAATGTAACTAGATACAAAGTCAATACTCAAAAATCAATAAAATTCCTATACACTAACAACAAATACACTAAGAGAGAAATAAGAGAAGCCACACCCTTCACACTAGCATCCAAAAAGATGAAATACTTAGGAACCAATCTCATGAAAGTAAAAGATCTATACAAGGAAAATTATAATACCCTGAAAAAGGAAATCTAAGAGGACCTCAGAAAACAGAAAGACATCCCTTGTTCATGGATAGGAAGAACAAACATTGTGAAAATGGTCATTCTCTCAAAATTACTATACAGTTTCAATGCAATCCCAATCAAAATACCACTAACATACCTCATAGATCTAGGGAAATCACTCCTAAAATTCATCTGGAACCAGAAGAGAACTAGAATAACAAAGGCAGTTCTAAGCAGCAAAGGCAAGGCAGGAGGCATCACAATCCCTGACTTGAAGTTATACTTCATGTAATAAAATCAACATGGTACTGGAATAAAAACAGACCTGAAGATCAATGGAATAGATTGGAAGATACAACCACAACCACAAACTCACTCAACCACCTTATCTTTGATAAAGGGGCCAAACATGCTCACTGGAAGAATGACAGTCTCTTTAACAAATGGTGCTGGAAAAATTGGCTCTCCATATGCAGAAGACTAAAATTAGACACATGCCTATCACCATGTACTAAACTAGAATCTAAATGGATCATATCTAAATATTAAAACAGAAGCACTAAATCTGTTGGAAGACAAAGTAGGTAAAAATCTCGAAGATATCGTGGTAAGTAGAGAATTCATGAACAAGAATCAAACCGCACAGGAAATACTTCCCAGAATCAATAACTGGGACCACATCTTATTAGAGTTTCTGCATGTCAAAAAAGATTTCCAGCAGAGTGAAAAGAAAACCCACAAATTGGGAAAAAATCTTAATAGACTGTCCCTCAGACAAAGGACTTCTCTCTAGAACTTATAAAAGAATTAAAAAAAAACCAGACCCTCAAAATTCAAAGACCCAGTCCAAGAATGGGCATCTGAAATGAATACACAGTTCTCAGATGAAGAAATACGAATGGCAAATAAATACATGAAAAAACGTTCATCATCATTCGTCATGAGAGAAATGCAAATTAAAACCACACTGAGATCCCAACTCATCCCAGAAAGAATGGCCAGGATAAAAAAAACTACCAACAACAAATGCTGGAAAGGCTGTGGGGAAAAAGGAACTCTTCTGCACTGTTGGTGGGAGTGTAGACTTGTGCAACCACTGTGGAGGTCAGCCTGGAGATTCCTCAAAAAGCTGGGTTTGAAAGTCTCACTTGACCCAGCTATTCCGCTTCTAGGCATATTTCCAGAAGAACTGAAAACATCGTACCACAGTGATTTATGTGCACCCATGTTTATAGCAGCACAATTTGTAATAGCCAGATCTTGGAAACCACCTAAGTGCCCATCAAGTGAGGAATGGATACAAAAGTTGTGGCATTTTTATACAATGGAGTACTACTCAGCGATAAAGAATGACCACATTGAGGTATTTATAAATAAATGGACATGACTTGAGACCTTATTCATAAGCCAACTAAATCAAACTCACATGTGTAAATACCATATAGTCTCACTAGTATGAGAGTTGGTATGAGTATATAAGATTTTATGGTAATCATGATTCCCCATTTCATTGCTTTGAAGCCTTTCAATGTTTTCATTCATCAGTTGGAATGGTTTTATTCTGTTTTGTTTGACTTTATTATGCATGATAGTATGAACAGCGGTTTTGAAGAAAACAAAACATTATGGCAGCCATTGCTGATTTAATATTGTCTTGCTTAGAAGTCCTACCATGCTTCTACTCTGCTATTACCATCAGTTCTATCATGTTGTTCCTTATTGGGATTTTAATATATGCGATATTATAAACAAATTTTTTTATTGAAAGTGAGATATTATAGTAGCCATTGATTATTCTCTGTTATTTGGTTCAGAATGTCCTGTAATTCTTTCATTCTTTTCAATGGTTTTATACTATTTTGGTATGTTTGATGTTATTGTATTTGAAACTATGCTCAACTATAGCAGAGAAAGAGATATTTTGACAGTTACTGTTAATGTCCAGTTGTCTTATTGTAACGTGCTGTGTTGCTTATGTTGTTCTGTTCTAATATGCTTTGTTCTGCCCTCTTTCGTTTTATTCTCTTTAAAATAAAATTTAAAAAAATTAAGAGACACTAATAATAAAAAGAAAAATAGTATTAGTATATGGCCCCCAAATGCAAAAAATAAAAATAAAAATCATAGACTTAAAATACTATATTTTAACCTCAGCTTACCTTAGCAAAGTCTTTGAAAATTAATCAACCATATACATGCATTTTTGTACTTTTTTAGTATCATTAGTTTATGCACTTAAGAAAACACTATATAATTATACTATCTTTAACAATGAAATAGTGTGTCATTTTGCTATACGCAAAATAAAATTGGTACTCTGGATTGAAACACTCAGTTCTTGAACATAGATGAAATTATGTCTTATATCGTCACTACTGTCTAAATGTAACCCACACATTTAGCTCTTCTTTTGTTCTTCCTTTCTTCTTGCATCTAAGATATATCTACCTTATATCCTCCATCTGAAAAAACTTACTTTCTTCATGAAACACTTTCTTAAAAGTACTTCTTTAAGAATTTCTTTGTGCTATTGGTATGGCAATCAGAGTTCAACCAGAAAATAAGAACCAGTAAGAAATTTTACATAGACACATATATAAACACAGACAGACACTCAGACCCACAGACACACATACATGATTTATGACAAAAAAAACTGGCTTGTATAACTGTGTAGGATGCCTAAGGCAGTCTGAGGGTGACAGGAGAAGCAATCAACAAATAATCATAGACAAAATGGAACCCAAGGGCAAGGGCTGAAGGCTGTTCTCCACAGATTGAATTTCTCTCTCAAACATCAGGGTCCTGTCTTTAAAGCATTCCTAATGATTCAGACAAGTCCACCAAATGAAATTATCAACAATAACCAGATTATCAACAACAGATGAATAACATCAATAAACACATCACAACACAAGGGGTTAACTTAGTTTTTGTTGGGAAATGTCTCCATGTCACTCATGTATACCAGTCTCAGTGTTTTTTCTCAACACACGGATGATGTCATGCAGAATTTTCTGTATTGCATTGTTGCCAACATTCAGTCAGCTTGGTCAGTATATTGTTACTTTGAAGATAATTTTTTACAGAGTGTCTACAAATTACTATGCACCATGCTGAATGAATACATATTAATTCACAAAAACTTTCCCACAACTCTGTTTTGTAAGTGGCAATATTTCTGTTTTAAAGGAAAAAAAAACATGTACTCATAAACAGCCAGATATTAAATAATAAAGACTAACCCAACTCTACCTGATTCCTAAAAATTAAGTTCCAAAAATGCAATTCAAAACTAAATGCAAAACATTACTATGCAATTTTTTTACTGTACTGCATTAATTTCATCCAATGTTAAGAATCTAGCTATAGAATCTCATCAACAAAGAAAACAAATTTATATTCTATATACTCATTTAATCCTTTACCAGTATAAAATTTGATCTTCACAAGGCATTTTTCATAATGGAAAGTAGTATTTCCTCTTGATAGATTATGAATACAAAAAAGCACTGATTTTTAACTCAACAATAATGTGCTGTATGTCTGGTTTGGAACTGTGCTGTGTTTACTTTGGCATTTATACAGCACTATCACTTGATGTTCCTGACAAGCTTGAAGTAATTCAGTATAAGCTTGGAGATATCTAGGGACAAGGATCTCTAAGAGAGACAGCTGTGTTTAGAGCTGCTCCTGAAATGTATGCTCCTGAAGCTTGTATATTTGATAATAGAAGCCTTGCCTTAAGGTAAAAGTTTACATATTGGAAGACAGTTATATTAGCAGAGTATTTTCTTACCTCAGGTTATTTTTTAAAACCTCCTACTATAAATAATAAGATAAAAGTAATATAGAATAAAGTTAATAAGATTTATTTGCTGCAATGATGATTTCCGTAGCAATCTGAGGGTTAAATTATATGGTGTTTTTCCCCTTTTAGAAGTTCGAAGAAATTTGTATTAGATGGCAGCTACTCAAGGGCATTGTAAGTTTATCCTGGCCTCAAGCACCATTTATGACATGTTTTAAAATTTTGTTATATACTGAATTCACAAAGTTAAATTTATAATTATTGTCAGAGAAATGAGTATTAAGAATTTAATTTAAATTATATAAACAGATGAAGATATCCCAATTTAAGAGACTTGCTATGATTCTACAATAGGATGAAAGTGCATTTAAAACTTCTAAATTCTGATGTCAAACTTTTGCTTTTGTGAAGTAGCAATTATCTTTTCTGAACCAAAACTCAAGATATACAATGTAAATATAAATGTTCTCAATTTTGAATTTGTGGCTAGGAAAGTTTACACGAAGTTTAAAACGTTAGTTAAATATTCATATTTTATCCAATATTTTATAAACTACACTAAAACTTTCTGGTTTATTTATCTTATCAATGGTAGATTGACAAGGTAAATAATTCCAAGATACTTCATAATAACAATAATAATATTATTATTATTTTGTTACCAGGAATCAAACTCAAGACCTCACGCTTGCCTGGCAGGTGCTGTGCCACTGAACTGTATCCTGGCCCTCTAAGTCACTTTATAGTAGTTATGTTGCTTTTGTTTCTATAGATGTATACATTTCTTCAGTGAAATCCTGAGCTGAGCAACTTTTTGTGAGGAATTTTTTAACAGCAAAGTTATTTTGCTGTATTTCTGTAGTGTTAGTCCATAGCTACCTAAGGAGTTATAAAAGAAAAGAAAATTTTCTACAGTTCAGGGAAAGATTCTACTTAGGGTTTAGACACAGTTTCAGAGTAATAAAAACGTGTAACAATGATAATATTATGTCATAGACTAAAAACACACAGGTCCACTCTTACCTGCTTAAAAAGCTGAAGGTTAACTGCTGATTGCAAGAACTGCTTCATCACACTTGAGCGGTGCTTTACAAAACTCTCCTCACAAAAAGTAATGGGCTCACCCTAGACAAAAATAAGATTTTCAGGGCATCAATGAATGTTCAGTTAGAGAAAACTAGTCTCTTTACAAAGGCACAGGGAGTGTTCTAGAGAAGCATAAGATACAGACGCAATAAACAGATCCTTATACGTAGTAGCTGGATCTCAGGTTAATAGAAATATTTCTGTTCTGAAAAATCCCCCTTCTAATCAATCATTCATTCTTATTAGAAAATATTATTATAGCCATTAGTGAATAGTTTTCTCATGTATTTTAGTAATGATCACAACTTTTTAAATTAATGAAAAATTTTTATAATCAAGTCTTCAAAATTACAAATACAATTCTATTGTACATATTTTAGCATAAATCTCATTTGGCATCTGCTTTTATCTATCCTTTGTGCTAAGTAAATCATCTCTGTGTCTTTCATAGTTCTACTATTGAAATAACAATTATCTTTTCTGAACCAAAACTCAATACATATAATATAAATATGAATTTTCTCTTAATTTTGAATCTGTGGCTAGAAAAATTCATACAAAGTTTAAAATATTAGTTAAATAGTCATATTTTATTCAACATTTCATAAACTGGATTACACTGGAAGTTCTTCCTCCAAATCAACAAAGACTTAAATTTATAGTCTTATAGATTCCACTTGTTCTACTTATTATTGTGTGACAGCAGAAAATTATCACTCACTGGCTGATCTTTTTCCCTGCTGTTCCCCTCATCAGCCTAAATGGCTCCCTTGCCCACTGAACATGTATTAAGGTAAGTGTACTTTATAATCGAAATGAAAACAGAGAACAATGATAATAATTAATTCATTTGCAATGAATCGTGTTGCAGAGAAAGGAAAATGTGAGCCTGTTCACCTTCTAATAGATACGTGTAAGCAACAATACAGATCTACACAGCCAAATGCAGTAGCCATTGGTAACAAGTTGCTATTAAAGGGTAAGTCTATTAAGATTAAATAAAATTAAAGTTAATTTCTATAAATTCAATTCATTCTATAAATTCACATTTGAAGTGTTCAACAGTCATGCATGGCTAGTGGCTATTACAGCACCAATATAAATTATTTACTTTAACATAAAATTCTCTAATAATAATGAAGAACACAAGTCTATGATACCAAAATTTTAGAGGGGAAAAAAAACTTGATAAATAGTGCTCTAAATACACAGAAGATTCAAGTATTGTCATCCTTGGGAGCCTCAATTATTATCATGCTTGGGGTATATACAATGAAGCAGATTATAAACAACCCCATCATATAAGTTCTTTCACATCAAAACTAAGCTGAATGGCATAAAAAAAAGAATTCTGCCTAGGATCTTAAAGTCAGTTTGAGTTTGGAGTTCACATGACTTGCTACGTTGTTAGTCATTTGATGGCAAAATCAATAAGACTTGATTATAAATTGATAAGCAGCAGTGTTTCTAAAAGTGTAATCCAAACCTTCTCACAGCATCTGCAACATCAAAACTACTTTCATAATAATGCAAGACATTATTCTCCATTTTTACTCTCATTTTCTCGTGAGACCTAGTGGAGTTTACCAGGGGCTACATAACTTGCAATACTGCCACAGTCTAAACACAGAATTAAATGATCAGAATAAGAATCCAGCAACTTGGCCGGGGATATACCTCAGTGGCACAGAGCCTGCCTGGCAAGCGTCAGGTTGTGAGTATCAAAATAAAACAAACAAAAAATCCAGCAACTCCTGTAATAAATTAAAGGAATTTTTAAAAATGAAAAACAAGTTCATTGTTATAACTAAATTTTTAATTTAGAGGTATAGTCATTTTTCTTTACAATATCCTTTATGTTGATACATATATATTAGTCTGTATTGCTGTTTTAAAGTATTTAAATATTTAACTGCTAATATTGTAAATAAAGATTGATTAACCCTACATATATACAATTCTTTAATGTCCTCAATAATTTAAAGTAGTATTAAGCCATCCAGAGACCAAAAAGTTTGAAAAAGTTGATATATAAAAATAAGTAGAGGTCAAACATGACTTTTCATATTTCTAGATTGTGATTACAAGATGATATTATTTAAGACTGGAAATACAAAAAGATAATTCAATTTAAGAAGAGGTTGATGGCCTGTATTTGGCCTGTATTTTAAGCCCTATTCTATGCTGAGCCTGAGACAGGAAACTTTGTTCAATTGATTTGTTGGTGTATTATTCTCAGGAAAAAGGTATTAAGGGAAATGAAAACAAATAAAAGCGCAAAGCAACAACGTGATCCCACCTAGAGCTTAGCCTCAACCTAATTCCATGGGAAACACTGATTGTTTTACAGAGTTGATCCCATCTCAGGGAAATAAGGCCAGCTTTTTAAACCCCTTAACACAGAACATGGTATTCTCAGTGGAGAGAGAATTGAGGAAGAACACATAGTCTTCCTGATGTGGCAATTCTTACTTGGCAATGAGCAATTTCTCACTGACAGGACCACTAGACAGGATGGGGAGTCTAGGCAGTGCACCAACAATATCCATCACAGCATGGTAAAGCAAGGCAGTTGAAGACAGCCACAGACTGTAGCACAAGGCTAGAAACCCAAGCTAGGAAAATCTGTCGTGTGGATTAAGAATTACCTGCAGAGAGTTGAGTATTAAAGTTAAGCTAATTCACATTCAACTATCCCATCTTTGAAAAAGAGTCTAAAAACATACAGAGAGGAAAAATTAGCCTCTTTTCTAAATAGTGTGGGGAAACTTGGCTATCGACATGCCTATGATTAAATCTAGACTCATAATTTTACTATACACTAAACTAAAACCAACATAAATGAAAAAACTCAGTGATAAAACAGAAACCCTTAACCTTTTAAAAGATAAAGTAGGTAGAATTCATAGGCAAAGACTTTCTGAATAGACCCCACTGCGAATCAACGAATAAGATATCAAAAGAATGAAAAGACAATCTAAAGAATGGGGAAAAAATTTATCAGCTATTTCTCAGACAGAGGACTAATACCTAGAATATATAAAGAACTCAAAAAATAGACCATACAAAATAAAAAGATCTAATCAGAAATTGGGCAAGTAAAATGAATAGACACTTTACAGAATGAGAAGTACAAATGGCCAGTAAAAATATATGAGGAAATGCCCAACACTGCCGTGCAAATTAAAACAACAGTGAGATTCCAGCTTACCCAGAAAGAGTGACTAACATAAAAAAATCAAATAATAACAAACAATGAGGTAGGCAGGGGCTCCTTCATTGTTAGAAGGAATTAGTATAACTATAGAAATCCATACGGAGATTCTTCAAAAAACTAAAAATAGAAATTTCATTTGATTCAGCAGTTCCCCTTCTAGGTATCTTCCTAGAAGAGTCAAAGATATCAATTACAGAAATATTTGCACACTCATGCTTATATCAGCACTATTCAAAATAGTTAAATCTTGGATGGATAGATGGATAGGTAGATGATGGACAGAGACAGAGGCAGAGATAGAGAAGTGAGCACAGATGGGGTGTGGGGAGAAAGGATCAGCTAGCGGAAACATAAATACTTTCCATACAGAGGAGAAGAAAACGGGAAGAAGTTTGTAGACAATTTGAGAGGGTTATTTTTTTAAAAAAAATGTTTTATTAGTGTGTTTGGTATACATAGTGACACTGGCTATCTATCTATCTATCTATCTATATAATCTTGATCCTTTTATTTCGTCTTTCTTTCTTCCTGTCCCCCCACCCCCACCCCAACCCCTTGGAACCACAAAGTCTCCCTCCCTATTTTCTATCCTCTTTTTTTTTTTTTTTGCCTTTTTTATACTTTCTTTTTCTCATATAAGGGAAACTATGAGATAGTTATTTAACCTTTCATGTCTGATTTACTTCACTTAGCATTATGAACCTCGAGGTGCATGTATTTTCCTACAACTGGCTCAAATTTATTCTTCTTTAAACTTCAGTCATACTCACAATTTCTTTATTCATTTATCTGTTGATAGACATATGGGCCTCTTCCAAGATTTCGCTCTTATGAGTTGTACAGTTATAAACATAGACGTTGGTATGCAGATATCACTGTAATAGAATGAATTATTTTTTTCCAGTATTAGGGATTTCCCACTGAGCTGCACCTCCAGCTTTACTTATTTTGAGACTGAGTCTCATTAGTGGCTAAGTTGCCCAGGCTAAGCTTGAACTTGTTATTTTACTGCCTCAGCTTTCTAAAGAACTTCAGAGTCATTCTCATAATCACCTCATAAACAGGGATTTCTACAAAATAAGAATGATCCTGGAAAACAATAGCTTAAGTTCTTCTCTATTTTGGAGACAGCGCTAAGCTCTACTGCAAACAAAGGCTATCTTATGCAGTTAGAGTCTCCCAGGGAATCTCTAAGATTTGTCCCCGGACAACAGGTGAAAGCACTGTCTGAGGAGCACATCTACACTGGATGAAGAGACATGCCTGGCACTTACCTCCACCACAGGGAAGACATGGGAGACAAATGGAGGACTGCATTACAACGGAAGTGAAAGTGACTGAGGGAAAACTCTGAAACTGCTGAGGGAGTGACAGGAATCCTAAACAGCATGGGGCATGAATGACAGCACAGAGAGAGCAAAGCATGCTGTAAGTGTGACCCATGTTTCTCAGCCAGGAGGAATTCCTACATTGTGAGAAAAAGGAAGGCAGAAGGGTACTAGTGATCATCATTCCCATGGATGAGAGGCTCTACTGCATAGCCCTCATAACTTTTAAACCCAGCTGAAGGAGCTCCCCTCAGCATTAACATTCAACTCTGCATCACCAGAAAGCTACTCCACAAAAACATAAAGGTGACTATAACACTACTTACACAGACATCTAAGCAGGAATTAAAAAAAAAGTGTGATGGCTAATCTTGACTTTTAACTAGTCTTCAGAGATACCCAGATTACACTTCTGTGTGGATCATGGGGGCAAAGAACAAAAATGACCACAATTCCAAGAACAACAACAGAACGAAACCATCAAGCAGGTCAAGCAATTAAACACAGGAAAATCAGGGAACCAAGAAGAGGAAAATAACATGACAAACACAAGTCAATATGTATCACTTACAGCCATCAGTGTAAATGGCCTCAGTTCACCAATCAAAAGAAACAGACTGGCAGAATGGATCAAAAAATAAGTTTTAACAATATGCTGTATACAAGAAATGCATTTAACTCAAAAAGAAATTCATAGACTAAAAGTCAAAGGATGGAAAACAATACTCCATGCAACAGGAACCCAGAACCATATATATGCACCAAATATGGGAGCACCCAACTATACAAGACAAATATTAATTGACATGAGAAAACATATAAGCAGTAACACAGTTGTAACAAGGGACCTTAACACCCCATTGTCACCAAGAGACAGGTCATAAAAACAAAAAATCAGCAAATAAATCACAAAACTGAATCAACCTTGTGAACAAATGGACTTAGTAGACGCGTAGGGTATTCCAACCAACAACATCAGAATTCACATTCTTCTCAGTTGCACATGAGATGTTCTCTATAATAGACTATATACTAGCCCATAGAACATGCTTAAATAAATGCAAAGGAATTCAAATTATCCCATGTGTATTATCTGACCACAGTGCAATAAAATTGGAAATTAATGACAATAGAAACCACAAAAATTCCATAAAAGTGGGAACTAACACCCTCCTAAGCAACCAATGGGTCACAGATGAAATTAAAGACAAATTAAACAATATCTACAATCAAATAAAAATACAAATACAACTTAACAGAAATCCGTGGAATGTAATGAAAGCAGTCTTAATAGGAAAATTTATAGCAGTGAATGCTCACATTAGGAAAACAGAAAGAGCACAGATAAACAACCTACTGTTGGACCTCAAACTTCTAGGAAAAGAACAAGTCAAGTACAAAGCTCATACAAGGGAAAAGAACAAAGTATTAATTACCACAAGTGTGAATAAAAACAATACGAAGAATTGACAACTGAAAAACCAGTTGTTTGAAAGATTAAATAAAATTGGCAAACACCCATCCAACTGTCTTGAGACAGTTTCTATTCTCTCATTGCTAGGACAAAATACCCGATACCCAAAATGAAGGAAGTAAAGATTTATTTAGCTGTTTGTGGAGGCTTCAGTCCATAATCAGCAGGCTCCAAGGCAGGGTGACATGGCACTAAGGCAACACTTCAACACAGCAGCCAGCAAAAGCAGCCAGAGCAAAATGGTTAGGGGAGAGCAAGCCTCTTTTCCTCCCTTCCATTGTATGCAGACCACCCCTGCCCAGGGTACATGTAGCACTCCCAAAATTTCTGTGCCCTCTTCTTGCACAGGATGAGGATATTTATAAAGTAAGGATTCTGGCTCCCTGCTGAGTCTCTTAGTTAAACTTCTAAACTTCAAAAATTGACCCAATGTGTCAACAATAACACCAACCTTATCAAAAGGAGGAAAGAAAAAACTCAAATTCATGCAATAAGGAAAGAAAAGAGTGAAATCACTACAGATCCTATAGAAATTCAGATGATCATCAATACTTACTTTGAGAACCTGTACTCAAATAAGATGGAAAATACTGAAGAAATGGACACATGCTTGGATACACATGAATTATCAAAGCTGGATCAAGAAGACACAAAAATTCCAAATAAACCAATTACCAGTCCATGAAATTGAAGATGTACATAAAAACTGACCAACAAAAAAAGCACAGGTCTTGATGGATTCACTACTGAATTCTACAATAAATTTACAGAAGATTGAATTTGCCACTACCCCTCAAACTCTTTACTGAAATTCAAAGGGAAGCAAAACTCATAAAATCATTCCTGAAAGCAGCCATTACTCTGCTATCAAAACGAGAGAAGGATCCAACCAAAATAGAGAACTATAGGCCAATCTTCTTACTGAAAGTAGATGTAAAAGTCCTCAAAGATACTGGCAAATAGAATGCAGCAAATCATTAAAAGTATTACATACCACAACCAAGGAGGATTCATCCCATGGATGCAGGGATGGTTCAACATATGCAGATCAATAAATGTAAGACACATATCAACAAATCAAGGGACAAAAATCATATGATCATCTCAATAGACACAGAAAAAGCATCTGACAAAATCCAACACTCATCCATGATAAAATCCCTATAGAAAATTTGAATAGATGGTCTTTATCTCAATCTGATAAAAGGTATTTATGACAAACCAACAGCCAACATCATACTAAATGGTCAAAAACTAAGATTTCACTTTAAAATCTAAAACAAGACAAAGATGCCCATTTACAACTCCCATTCAACACAGTTCTGGAAACATCACCCAGATCAACTAGACAAAGAAAAGAAAATCAGTAAAAATGGGAAGGGAAGATGTTAAAATATCATAATTTGGAGATGACATGACACTTTACATAGAATACCCCAAAAGTCCACTAGAATACTTGTTTACTTAATAACCAAATTTAGTAGCATAGCTAGATACAAAATCAATACCATTTCTGTAAACAAACAGCAAACTCCCTGAGGGAAGAAATAGGGAAACCATACCTTTCATACATTTCTAAAAAAATATAACATTTAAGAGTCAATCTAAATTTAAAAAGGAAGTAAAAGAGCTTTACACTGAAAACTACAGTACTCTGAAAAAGAAGAGGATATCCTAAAATGGAAAGCTATCTCTTGATCATGGATAGAAAGTATCAACACAGTTAAAATGGCCATAATCTGAAAACTGTTATACAGATTTAATGCAACCCTGATCAAAACATCAAAACATACCTCTTTGACTTAGAGAAAACATTCCTAAAATTCATTTGGAACCAGAAGAGACGAAACTAGCAAAAACAATTCTGGGCAAGAAAGGCAAAGCAAAGGGCATCACAATCCCTGACGTGAAATTATATTACAAAGCTACTGTGATAAAATCAGCATAGTAGCTGCAAAAAAAAAAAAAAACACATTTGAGGATCAATGGAACAGGTTAGAAGACACAGACATATCTCTAAATATACTCAGTCACTTTATCTTTGACAAAGAGGCAAACATGCTCACTAAAGAAACACAGCCTCTTTAATAAATGGTGATGGGTAAATCTTGGAAACAACCCAAGTTCCCATAAACAAAGGAATAGATACAATGGAGTACTATTCAGCCATAAAGAAGGATAAACTTGAAACTATTATAGGTAAATGGATCAACTTTGACTATACTTATAAATGAAACAAATCAGACTTACATGTGTAAACATCATATTATCTCTTTGGTGTGAGAAACTGAAAGAGTAAATAAGATGAAATTTTAAAATGTTTAATAGATATGGTGAAATAGGAAGAAATCATTCAAAAGAAAAAGAGCATCTAGAATGGAAGAAAGGGAAAAGGACAAAAAGAAAAAGGGGAAAGTAATACAGGTCAGTTATTCTACTAGTGTCTCTCAGGCCATTGAAAAGAAAGGTTTGTGTTAACATTGATTAAAGAAGTTTTAATGCCCACATTTTGTACTCTTAATAACTATTTTAAAGATAACTATATGCAGTGTATTACCTATTGTTATTTTCCTGTGAAATTTTGTTTTACCCTTTTTCCATAAAAAATGGTGCTAGAAAAACTGGCTTCCCATTGCTAAAATTAAAACTAGACCCATGTCTATTACCATACACCAAACTAAAATCAAAATGGATCAAAGATCTAGCTATCAAAACAGAAACACTAAATCTACTGAAAGACAAAGTAGGAAGAAATCTTGAAAACATAGGTACATCCAGAAAGTTCAAAAACAAAACTCCAGTCACATGGGAAATATTACAAAGAAACAATCTATAAATAAGGTTTGGAAGCTTGAGACTTTTGGGACATCTGTAAAGCAGAATTATCTAAACAGAGGTCAAAATGTAGGGAAAATAATGTAGAAAAAGACAAACTGTCATTTATGGTGAGAGTCTTTGATGACAGGGAAGAATAGCCCCTGAGGCTCCAGTTAGTCCAAGACTAACCCGTACTTTTAAACTTTGTCACAATAATGGAAATTGCACATAAACAATCATTAAACTTTAAAGACTAATGCCTAGTAAAAGACACTTAAACCTGTTTAGTAGGCTTTTTCCTCTCCAATTGTACTCTATTATCTAAAGAATACTAGTAAAATAAATTTCTAAAAAGACAAACTGGAAAAATTATAACTCCTAATCCTGGCCCTTCTTTATTTCTATCAAAAAACATATCAAAGACATTTTTCTATTTTATGTGTTCAAAAATAGTTTCAAAATTAAAACAGTACTGTTAATAAATGATGATACAGGGCACTGATGGGTGTTTCCCATGTGCATTCTTAGGTGCCAACATGGTGCTGGCCAGCACCTCCCTTCAGCACTAACTTCCATGTTTTTCTTGCACACCTGAAAGCTGAACCTCCCACTTCTCACTGCCCCAGTCAGCTGTCAATACGTCATTCTGCTCACTCCTTCAACTCCATACACTGTCAAAACCAAGTAAAAGTGCACGGTTCTCTTTGTCTCCCTCAGAAGGTGCTTGTATCTCTTCAGCAGCCCTCCCATGCCTGCAATAAAGGCCTCTTTCTTTCTCCATTTTCTCTCCTTTTGTCTCTCTTTCACTTTGGAGGACCAAATAAATGGTGCTGTGACTAAAGTGGGAAAGATTGTGTGACTCCAGGGATTGCCCCCAGTTTGAGTGCCCTTTCCCTATGGACTGTTCTTCCTTCTTTTCCTCTTCTCTCTACCTCTGCTGTTGTTGTTACTGGCCTCCATCCACCACTGGCCACTTCAGTCCTCACGAATCCATGCAGGTGAGCCAACTCTCGCTTTGAGGTTCCTATTTTTCCTATTTTGTACACCATAGCACCACATCAGTGATGGCTCCCCCTTTTTTCTCTCATCCTACTGGACCTCATCTTCTGGGGCTACCCCCTGTCCCACCGGTGACAACTGCTGGGCCTGGGTGTGGGGCTCTGGTTCTGTCTCATGTGTGCTCCCTGCTAGAGAGACAACACCTTCAGGGAGTGCAACTCAGTGTTTGCCTGTTGGCTCACTTCCAGTTCAGTCACGATGGGCAATGTCCTTTCTTGCCTTGCAAAACACACTCCTCTCAGCTGCCTGTTGCACCACTTAGATGCACTCAGTCTAAAAGGGGATAGAAAACCCCACCATCTTGTCTTTTATTGCCAAACCACATGGCCAGCCTACTCCTTAGACAACCATCAATAGCCACTGGAGGGTACTCGTGACTTGGATATCCTCCAGACCTCAACATTTTTGCTACCATCACAGCAAATGGCCTAAGATCCCATATGTTCAGGTCTTTTTTGCACTCCAGGAAGCTTTTAATCTACATTGGGCCTATGCAAACACAGGTTCTTCTGGCTCACTCTACCTCACCCAAATTTTCTCCTCCTGAAAGCCCTCCTCCCATCGATTCTGTACGTCCTATAGACGAGCACTTGCTCCTCAACCCTATCCCCGAGACCTATTCTCTCCTTCTCCTTTCACTATCTCCCACCTCTCCTGTCCCATCTTCCCCTTCCTTATGTCCTCCTGTCACTTACCCCACCCTTCTGGAGTCACCTTCCACCCAGCCCCACTCATTACACTTGGTCTCACTCTGCCCAGGGGCCACCCACGACCTCCTCTTCTGCCCTTCTTCCACCCATACCTTCTCCCCAGCCCTTTGCTGGCCCTGCTCTGCCTGAACTTCTCCTTGCTCTCCATGAGGTGGCAGGCGCTGAAGGGCTAGTTTGGGCCTATGTCCCTTTTTCCATTTCAGATCTCTCTCATATCTCTTCCCCTGTAGGCTCCTTTGATGCTGACCTTTACCTTTATCAAACAGATTAAGTTTGTCTTTCAATCATATGATTTGACCTATAAAGATACTCATATTATTTTAGTGTCCACTCTCTGGCATAAAAGGTGGATCTCTGGAAAGCTGCACAGGTGGTAGCTGATGAAAAACATGAATTAGACCACTATCATCCCACTGGGATCACTGCTGTTCCCAATGCAGATCCCCAGTGGGATCATCAACATAATATGAACAGTCCTAAATATATAGCTCAAATGATGGTTGTATCCTGATAGGACTCCACAAAATTTCCCGAAATCATCTTAATTACCACAAGATTCATGAACTGACTCAAAGACAGGGCAAAAACCCTGCAGACATACCCAAATCTCTCCTCGTTTTGACTATAGCATCCTGTGCACAATTGGGGGGCCCCACCTGAGGATAAGGACTGTGTCCAGAAAGGGGCCAAGGGACCCTCTGAGGTCTCAGACTCCACCCAGCCCACTGGACCCCACATGGCTGCTATGTCAATTAAACTTCTGCATCTCCCCAGTAAAAAAAATTCCCACGGAATTCATGTCTCATCTGACGGAGGCTTTCATTAGATTTACAGATGTCAGACCTGACTTGCCTGAGAGGGTCATTCTCATTAACTCACACTTTATCTCTCAGGCAGCCCCAGATATTGACTAAATTCCAACAGTCTGCCCTTGGCCTCAAGTCCCTAGTAGTGACCTGTCAGATGTGGCTTTCTGTGTGTTTAATAATAGAACACTGGACAGAAACAGGAGGATCTTACACAACTTAAACTCCAAGCTAAACTTTAGGGCCAGTATTTGGCTATGGCACTCAGGGCTCAACACAAGTCACAACCCTTCAACAAGCCCAGGACCAAAGTCCCTGCAGGACCACGCTTCAAGTGCAACAAGGAAGGACACTGGGCACAAGCATGCCCAGATCTGAGGTCACCTCTGGGACCGTGCCCCATTTGCAAGCTGGAGGGTGAATGGAAGACTATCTTCTCCACCAGAGAGCAGGTGTATCATCAACTTCCCCATCCTCACAGGATTCTACAGCACATCAGTCTTTGAATTCATCAAAATCTGAACAAGACTAACTTGTTCAGATTTGCCACTGACGATTGATGGGGCTCGGGGCCTATGGCCCCAACCAAGGTGACTCTTAGAGCCCTAAGTCTCACTGACCATTTCAAATAAAACCCTCTCCTTCATTATTGACACAGGGGCCAAGTTTAATGTTTTACCTGCCTATTTGGACTGATGTTTACAGTGCACAGTTTCTGTAGGGGGTTTGATGGCCAACCATTGCAACCTCTTCAGATGGAACTCGTGCCTTGTAAGTTTCATACTCTCTTTTTCACACATAACTTTCTTGTTATCCCAATCTGTCCCACTCCTCTACTAGGTAGGACCTTCTTCTAAAACTCAATTTATCTTTCACCTTCTCCCTACTTATAGCTTTCATTCTCCAAACTCATTCACCTGTGTCAAGGCTTCAGCCCCCCCCCCCCCCCGCCTCCCCTGCCCCATTGATCCTGCTGTTTGGGACACTTCCAATCACACCTGTGTAACTCATGCCTCTCTCATAGTTATTCACCTCAAGGATCCCTCTATTTTTCCTTTTGTCTCACAATATCCTATTGCTTGCAAACAGCAATGGGGTCTTAAACCCATAATCCATCCTGTATTAATGAATGGATTTCTCAAAATCACACACTCTTCATACAATACTTCAATTCCTTCTGTCCTTGAATCCAATGTAAACTACTGTTTGGTTCAAGACCTCAGAGCCATAAATAATGCTGTCATGCCTATACTCCCAGTAGTCCCAAACCCCTACACCATGCTCTCCCACCACCCCCTGCTTCTACTACTCTTTTTATAGCCCTGGACCTCAATGACGTTTTCTTCACTATTCCCTTACACTCAGTTTGTCAAGACCTCTTCACAGTTATATGGACAGACACACACACCCTCCAATCTCAGCAGCTTACTTGGACAGTGCTACCTCAGGGATTCGGGGACAGCCCTCGCTTCTTCAGGCAGGCATTAGCTACTGAACTCACAGCTATTAACCAAATCCAGCACTCTCCTTCAGTGTGTTGATAACCTCCTCGAATGCTCTCCCTCTCATCTTATGGCTATACAACATACAGCTATTCTTCTAAACTTTCCAGTCGTGGATAGTGGGTTTCAGCCACTAAGGCCCACATAAGCGTCTCTAAAGCTATCTTACCCTTCACCTTACCCTTACACCTACCACTCGCTCAGTAACCACTGATTGTAAGGTGATGCTTAGAGCCTTCAGGAGCCTGTCATCAAGCAACATGTTTTATCCTTTCTGGGTCTAGCTAATTTCTTCTGTCTCTGGATTCCTAACTTCACCACTTTAGCACAATCTTTATATCGAGCCACTAACAGAGTCCTTAGATCCAACAATGCCTACACACACTCCTTTCCATAAATTAAAGGAGACCCTCTTAAGAGCCCCAGCTCTCACACTCCCAAACCCAACCTTACCTTTCATTCTATACACTACCTCCAAGGGCATAATGCTGTGGGAGTTTTAGGACACCATAAAGGACCCTCTTTTCACGCAGTAACACACCTTTCAAAACAGCTTGATAACACTCTACGTGGCTGGCCTCCTTGTCTCCGAATGCTTGCTTCAGTGGCAATACTGACACAAGAGGCAAAACAGTTCACACTGGATCAGACCATCACAGTTTACTCACCTATTGACAACATAAAATCTCACATAAAATACTCTCTGCTCTGATGACCCCTATTTTATCTACAATGGGTTGATTTAACCCTCAAACAAGACCCTTGCCATTATCATTTCCACTAGTAATATCCTTAACCGAGCTGTACTCCTTTCTACCTATGAGGGGGCCCCAGTACATGACTATGTTGAGGTTTCACAGATGACTCCTACCTTCCTTCCCTCATATCCACAGTGATCCTCTTCCCAAGGCTGATGACACCTGGTTCATAGATCAGAGTTCCATGAATACAGACAATCACAACATGGTAGGATATGTCATTGTTAATAGATCACAAACTATAGGGGCCAACATATTCCTGCCTGGGACCTTGTCACAAAAGGCAAATCACAGGACTCACACGGGCCCTTACACTAACCAGAGGTAAAAACATAAACATATACACTGACTCAAAGTAAGCGTTCAGCATCTTACACTCTCATGCTACAATCTGGCAGGACAGGGGTCTCATTAGAGTGCAGGGCACTCTCATCATTAATGGGCCTCTCATCCTTAAACTCTTAGAGGCAGCACAGCTCCCAACACAGGTAGTGGTCATTCATTGCAAAGCACACAAAAACTCCACTGATTCTGTGGCTCAGGGTAACACTTTTGCAGACAAACATGCCAAACTGGCCACACATTCACTGTATCAGACCCAGCTGCTCCCATTAGTCTCAGATACCTTGCCACTACCACAATATTTATCAGAACATCTACTTCTCCCTCACAAGTCAAGTTATACATAAAACACTCAGGGCTGGATTTTCCACCAGCTCAACAAGCCTCTAGATTACATAACTGCTTCCATGTAGGATCCAAGGCATTACATGAACTCTTAGCTTCAGTGGTTACACATCTTTCTTCAAGAAACATTATTCACCAGGTCACACACAACTGTCAAACTGTGTCCTAAGACCTCTCCTCAAGGGCATCTTTTGCCCCTTTCCTTTCCTACTCACAAGTTTAGGGGACACACTCCAGGTCAGACTTTATCCACATGCCTAGACACAAAACCTTCAGATATCTTCTTACCTTTGTCTGTACTTTCTAGGGGTGGATAGAAGCCTTTCCTATGGCTAGGGAATAGCTATAGTAGTTACCAGGGCCCTATTACAGGACATCATACCCAGATTGGGCTGTTATGAATTAAAAACTGGTGGTAAACTTAATGCTAGCTGAACTAAATCAGCATAGTGCTGAGCATAAATGTTCCACCTGAGGAAAGCTGCCAGTATAAATAGACATGGAGAAGATGAGTGAGGCATTGTGAGTTTCTCTAAGTGTTGCTGTTCGAGCTGTTGGTTCTCCTGGAGGAACTCATCATGACTAGCTTCCCCAGTGTGAGTTTGACCATTTTCATTGGAGGAGGCCGGCACCTTGTTGGTGAGAGTGGCTGTGGTTCACTTTGGGGGAGCTCTGGTCCTTACATCGAGCATCACTTCCTGGCCCCAGAGGAGAAGACATGTGACATTTAATCTCCAGGAGAAACTCGTCATGTTGGCTTTCTGGTATGTACTTGGACTATTCTTATCATTGGAGGAGCTTGGGATCTCCGTGTCACTGAGGATGGCTGTGGTGCTTTTCAGGTCAGCCCTGGTCCTTGTTTTGAGTGTGACTTCTCGGTTCCAGTGTAGAACCCTCAACCTAACAGCACAGCTCCTTCACCCTAGTGGCAAAGACTTTCTAGCTTCCATTGCTGATCTTTGGGCCTTCCCAGCACGGATCCATAAAACAGACTGGTGTGAGTCCTTTTCGTGGGCTCTAGACCTCCAGTAGGACTCATGCGAGGCATTGTCATGGGCATTAGGTTTTCATCTGGACTCATGCAAGACATTGCTGTGCAATCCAGGCCCTTGGCTGAATATTCTGAGTCTCTAGTGTTATGAACAGATTTCCTGTACTTTCTGTGTTTAACTCTGGGTGACTATCATAAAATAACATTATAAATTCTGTGTCCTGATTCTAATTGGTCTCTGCACAACCCCTAACTACAACAGGCTGCCACAGAGTATTCAGTCTGACAATGGCCCGGCCTTCATCTCTCAGACCACCCAGCAGGTGTCCACAAGCATACACATCATGTGGCATTTACACATCCCATATCACCCACAGTCATCAGAGAAGGCAGAAAAAGCAAATGGGCTCAGCATGACCCATATCAGAAAACTTATTCTAGAACTACATCAACCTTGGCCTCAGCTTCTTCCTTTGGCTCTAGCCAAGTTTAGGGCACTTCCCCTGGTCTCTACCTTCCGGAGCCCCTTTGAGCTCATGTATGGCAGACCATTCTTCATAATTTACCTGCCTCCCCACATCTTCCTTCCTTGGCAGATTATATCCCAATTCTTACTTTCCTTTGACATCTGCTGCACCAACATGCAGATCATTGTCTCCCAAACCCTCTGAAGGAGCTAAACCAGACCTCCCCAATATCTCTGGGAGACTTAATTTACCTCAAATCTTCTAAATCCACAGGGTTACAGCCTAAGTAGAGTGGACCTTACCTAGTCTACCTCACAATGCCAACAGCAGTCAAGGTTGCTAGATTGCCATCCTGGTTCCACATCACCCAGGCTAAGTAGTATCTGCCAGTTATGGACTCCTCTAGCTGCACCTCTCACAAGTGGCCATCTCAGCTCCTGACTCCTAACCACCTTCACCTTATCAAGGCCTCATGACTGTCACTCTCTGACTGATCAATGGTTTGTTACTCTTCTGATTCCTCATCCGTTGTATTTTACTAGTTCTTCTTTTTGCAGTAGGATTCTAGGCGGTCTTTCTCAGTGATTTTCACATCATACACAAGATCTCCTTTATAATCCTCTACTTAATAGTTATCTCAGGCTTAGCTTTTCTTAAGTGCTATGGACATGCATATCTTCCTGGCATCAATCTTCACTCTTCTAACAATGACACAATCACAATCACTCCCACCTTCAATCTATAACTTCTACATCACAATATATAAGGAACAGCGGGCTACACCCACACTATCATAGCTCAGGCCAACTGGACCTCAGGTAACCTCACATTCCACATTCCCTGGTGTGCACTGGCCTGTGTTCAAGATCTATACAGCGACATTGTACTTGTGAATAATAGTCCTAGATTCTATTTCTTTCCATAAAACACACATGATTCATCCGGTTATAATACCAGTTATACCACTGCCCTTACTGGGGATGTGAATCCATAGGCTCAATTGAACATGGATTCTGGACTAATCATGATAAACATATATTTATTAACATCACCTCGACAGGCAAGTACACCTGGACTCAGATGTTACATGTCACCATCAGGGACCCACAAACCTTCCAGTACTCCTGGAAAGTCAAACATGGGGATATTAACTACACCAGGTACCTACCTCTTACAAAAACTGTATGTTCTTAACTACACAAAAAGTTACTCCCCAACATGTGGCCTATACCACTGAAGCTCTTTCCTTTGTCCTGGCCCTCTTGCCATGCTCTAATTTCCCTACCCATACCACAACCCAGACACATACCAGTTCTTATAATCTGTCCTCCAGTGGTCCAATATGAGTGACCTTGCTAGTTGCTGGCTTTGCCTGCCCCTATAATAGGATTTATATATGGCATATCCAGTCACCTTGGAGATAGTGGTCCTTCAAACATATGTGTAAGCACAAATTATTGGGCCTCTAACTTTAGTATCAGGACAATTATGGCCAGAAAATTTTTCCTGTATCCTCCACTCAGGTCAAATCAATACAACACCTATGGTGGGGTCTCTTAAGCCTTGCACCCATATACAAGAGATAACAAACATCACCAGTCCTGTATGCCCACCCTATGGACAATTCTTAGTCTGTAGGCTTACAGCACTTGTCTCCCTTCTGCATGGCAGGGCTCCTGCATACTGTCAGTAACGGCCCCACAAGTGACCCTACAAATAAAATTTAAAGTCATACAAAGACTACAGATTAACTTTCACTCAGTGTACCATAGGTCATCCAGGGCTCTAGACCCAGTCCTCACAGGGTTTGGTATCTTCTCAACTATCGGTTGAGGAGCTGGGGGAATTAGAATGAGTGCTTACTCAGTTGTCTTACAATTTAAAAACCTCTATTTATGAAGTATTAAGAACTATAGACTCACTTCAACACCAGATTACCTCTCTAGCAGCAGTTGTCCTCAAGAACCATTGTGGCCTTGATGTACTGACTGCAGAGAGAGTTGGTACCTATGCTATGTTGGGGGAAGAATGCTGCATCTTTGTAAACCAGGTAGGTATAGTCAAAGATCAAATTCACAAGCTCCAAGAGTTGGCAGCAAACACAGAAAAAAGACTCAAGGTGTGTAATAAAACCCATGGTACTCCTGATGGCCCTCCCTTGATTCATGAGCTCCTATGGTAGTACCGATCATAGATCCTCTAATCACAATGGTTTTTTTTTCCTGCTTTAGCACCCTTTGTTTTTAATCCTCTCTAGGTTTATCCATTGCAGCATACAAGCTTTCACCACTAGAGAACTTCTAGTCATGACAGAACCCCCAGGTCAGCCTCTATGTGGGAGCTACTCATCATTCTGCATCACGTAGGAGCCCCTACCATGATAACCCCTGTTCAACAGAAATAGCTAGAGAGAGACACGTCATTCCTTAACAACCAAGAGATGAGAATGACGGGTTTTTCCAATGTGTGTTCTTCAGACATCCTGCTGGAGAGTGCCTCCCTTCAGCACTAACTTCCGCATTCTTGTTAAAAACCCGAAAGTTGAACCTTCTACTTTTCTGCATGCATACCAACATTCCCCCAATCAGCTGTCAATACGTCATTCTGCCTGCCCCTTCAACTCCACCCTCTGTCAAAACCAAATGAAAGCACATGATTTTTTTCATCTCCCTCACAGGGTGCATGCCTCTCTTTGGTAGCCCTCCTGTGCCTGCAATAAAGGTCTCTTTTCTCTTTCTTTCTTTCTTTGTCCATTTTCTCTCCTTTTGTCTGTCTGTCTGTCTGTCTGTCTGTCTCTCTCTCTCTCTCTCTGTCTCTCTCATAGGAGGACCAAACAGGTGCTTTGTAAAGATAATGGCTTAAAGCACTCAGAAGACAAATGCGAGGATCACCTGGAGTCCAAGGCCAGTCTGGGTTATCTAGTGAGATCAAGGCTAGTTTGAGCTACAAATTGAAACTGAGACCATGTCTCAAAAAATTATCTGAAGCTTCAGTGTACTTTTAAAAAGTAAGTTTAATTCACAGGTTCAGTCAGAAGAAATGTAAAAGCATAGAAAACAAAAATATCATCCCCTTGCTCCTAAAATAACTAGAACTAAGAGAAGAGAAAATACCAACCATAAAATGAAAAAAATGTAAATATTAATAAATAAATTTATAATAATATGTAATGAATAGAGTCTATTATGAAATTATGATTTTTACAGGTACTAGAAATATGTCTTACAGGCTTTTTACAATTCATTAATGGAAACCACATTCCCCTCTCCGTTCAATGATGATTAAAGGAGAAAAATATTACCCAGAGTGATTAATGCTAAAGATGAGATACATTCATCATTTTACTCAACACCTTACACAATAATTTAAGTCACTTAAGAAATTGTACTTTTCACTTCAGTGTGTAAGACTCCTCAAATCTGGAGTCTTTCACAAACTGTAACAGTAAAATGATAAGAAAAATTAGTTTGGACATTGAATAAAATATGGAAGAACTCAAATAAAATGATATTTTTAGCCTTCCTTCCTGTAAACTTGAAATTAATTCATATTGCAAAAATCTGACTTAACAAAACAACTAGTTTTGTTTTTAAAACTATTTTTCTGCATTAAATTGGGTTTAATAATTTGAACAGCAATGTCCTCTACTGTAACATGGATGACTGCTTAGTTTCCAGTATTTCAAAAGAATCAGATCTTTATACCTAACAAGTTTTTTAAGACTCTTCTCTCTGAGATATATTTTATTTAACATACTATAAGTTCTATAATGCTTTAAAACATAGACCTATATAAAACTGTTAGCATGTGCTATGGTTTGGATACATGCTCCTCACAGGTCCATGTATTAAAAGGCTTGGTCATCAACCAGTGGATTTATTCTCGAGAGATGGTGGAACCTGCACGCCATGGAGCTCAGAGAGAGATTTCCAGTCACTCAGAGTGTGCTTTTCAGGGGAACTGAGAACCAGGACTCTTATTCTGCTCTGTTTCATATCCCAGCCATGAGATGAGAAGTTCTGCGGCTCTGTGTGCATCTCACAATGATGGCTGCCTCACCACAAGTCCAAAGCAAACAAGCCAACAGAACAGACTCAAACCTCCAAAACTATGAGGCAAAATACATCTTTACATTGTATAGGTTGATTATCTAGGGAATTCTGAAACAGTAACAGAAAGCTAACAAACATAGCACATAAACTAAAGATAGATATTTATCTAGGGACAGAGGCTGTTACAGTCTTTAGATTCCTTCCAAAAACTCAATAATCCTTCAGAGGAATAAGAGACACTTAATGGTAACCATTAATTCAGAAGTCATTTTAGTAAAGCTGTAACACATTCAAATTTATTTAGTGCTTCCTAGTTTAAAACCAAGTTGACATATGAACCCTGAAAGAGTACAAAAGTAAAAATTCTCATTTTACAATTAACAAGATAGAAGTCTGGAGACTGAGCATTATACAGCTTACCAACAAAAATCTTACTGAATGGCAGGTCATCTAATATTTATTACTAATTCAGTGTTTTATCATTAAAACTTACTCATCTGGTCATGGAACACCTGTGAAATAATTTATATAAAATCAACCTAACATACATACTTCAATCAATAATGGAAAGAGAGAAATACATTTCAGTATGCTTATTTGGATCATCTAAAACCTTGGTTATGGTGTATCAATAATCATGTTTAGAGTGTTAAATAAATGGTAAAAGGAGCTAAGCTATGCTAAATTGACAAGCATATTTTAGAAAGAGTTAAGAAGTAGGAATACAACAAATTTTCAAATAACTGCAAAATTTTTAAGTTCTAATTTTTTTAAACTTTCACTTTGTACTCATATTTAAACTTATTAATTAAATAAATTCACTTGTCTGATGAATTTCTTAATGATTGTAACAAGATCAGGTAAGTGCTGTAATATGCTTGAATACCATTAATCAGGTGATGTACAAAAAAAAGCAGTAAGTATTAACTAAAGGTGATCAAAGGAACTAAAATAAAAAGCCATGCAATTGGAAACGGGATCTATGCTTTAAAATTTAAAAGGAAGTTATGCCATTTTGTAAGGTATGATATTAAAATGGTGTTTCTTTGGGCCTCATTCCAAAAAACCATAAAGAAGCACATTAAAATAGCAATGAAATAAAATGCTTACGGGTTTGTATCTCAGTGCATCTCTGTAGGATCCAAACAAAGCAGCTTGTGCCCTAAGAAAGGCCCTAGCCACTCCATCACCCGTAGCTGTAGACTGCTTCCTCAGTTTGTTTTTCAAGGCTGAGACCTGCGTGACAGAGAGGAACAGTTAAATTAACACCTCAGAAATTGGTAGAGTGAGGTAGGAACCCAGTCAGCAGGCAAACCACAGAGTCTGCAGGTCAGCCAAAAATTCATCCTCCTCCCTGATAGCTTATCTTTTTAACTGCAGAGAGCACCTGCTGGTCTGTTAATTGAAAGGAACGCAGGAGAGGATGGGAATGTGCTAATGCAAATTGGTTTATGCTCTCTTTTTTTCCTAAGGCCTCTTGACATAAATAAGCTTTAATTATTTTACAGTAAACTGCTTCTAAGCCACTTTTCTGCAGATTTTTAGAAAATTACAACATGTGTCTACTTGTTCTGAAGTGAAGCTGGTTGGCTATCAATCATTTCTGCTATGTACGGTTACTTGTTATGGGTCCTCTGGGATTGCTTACTATTTTATTTTACTTTTTGAAGCCTCATTTGCATGTGTAATTTTCCAGTCAATAGCTTTATCATTATTAGAAAAAAAGGGGGGAGAAGAGATAACGTTATTGAGGTCATACTATGAGTGGAGAATTATGTTATGTAAATGTTATATACACTCAATTTCACAACTGCATTCTAAGAAAACCACTCATAATACCATTAATGAATGAAGAAATAAGAAGTACAAAGACATACATTAAAATCAGATATAATAGCTTAAATATCACATGGTTCCTCTTTTATTAAAAACTCAATAGATAAAGTGCAAAATACATAAAAGAAAAAAAAGAGAAAGAAGAGTAAGTTACTATAATTCGGCATGGACAATGTATCTAAAAGTGTGCCCTGATTTAGTATAATTGTCTTATGTGGTTTTTTTATATGTTTAGTCTGGTTGTTAAACTGTATATATAATAATTAAGTTTGTAAGGATTTATAAATAAGTTAACCTGATGCTGACAAAATAAAAGGGGGTGGAGGGAAGGGGAAAAACAAAATTAAGATATGTTATGTACATGTACCACTTCGCTAAAATGAATGTAATCATTATGTACTGTAAACATGTACTAATAAAAATTTAAAAATAAAGACATGCATTAATCTGCCCTCACTATGAAACTATTAAGAGGTAAATCTACTATATAAGCTCAGTCTATCCACTACCACATGCTGGGTTTGAATTCAATGTCACTGTCTCATAAACCAGTAACAATAATAAAGTACTAGTATTTTTAAGTCAAAGAAAAACTTATCTAAGCATTTGCCAAATTTTAAAGAGCACTTAATCATAGTTTTTCATACATAATTCATTCTTTAATTTCAAGTGTTATGTACACAGAAAATTATACTTATGAACTTCCCTTAGATTAATTTTAAGTGATCTCACATTCCTGATATAAATTCATTTCTTTCAAGGAGAAGATACTATTCTACTATGTAGCCCATTCATTCACTGATTCCTTTTATACAAATATAAAACTATACTTCGTATACTTAAAAACATTTGTTATGTACATTCCTCATGGATAATACAGAAACATGAAGCTGTGTAACAATCCACTTTCTTAAGAAAAAAAGCAACTTAATGGACAAATCCTACTTGTACAATAACTTAACAGAGCACATTCTTATCCATACAAAACAACCAAATAATAAAAGTGTCATTTAGCCTTTACATACATATGTATATATGCAAAAATAAATATTTTTATTTCTTTATACAAGCAGTCCTGTCTACTCTTGTAGATGACAATTGTAACTGAAGTGTTAAACTAATTAACAACTAAACTTTGAATAATGCTAATGAGAAATGAACACAGCATCAGAGAAAAGACCAGCTCTACAGGTGATAAACCTGCACAGTAGTGACATTTTCCAGTGTAAAGTCACAGTTGCTGTGATCCGATCAAAGAAAGAGACCCCCATTGGGTCCAATTATAACCATAGTTTTGAAAACCTTATTGAGTTATGATGTTCATAATCTATGCAGGAAGGCCTTTGCAGTACAGGTCTTCTCCCCATAGCTATGATCTTTTCAATTTATATTCAAGCTCCATAGATTCTGATAAGTTTAGAGCTAATTCATTTAACTCTCAAAGTGCATAAACCAGCATTCATTTTAAAAAGTTTTCATTATTAAAACACAACTTCAATAAATGCACATTTTAAGGTAATTCACGTAATCAAACCATAATATAGGATGCAAAAACAAAACTCAAAACTTAAAAGCCTTTTATTCTAGTTTGAAAAAGTTATTTGTTTCTAAGTTTCAAATGCCCTTAAAGAAATAGCAATGGGAATGAATATCTACCTATGTATCTATCTATCTGTCTGACACCAATAAAAGGAATGTTTCCAATTTTTAAAAATACTGCTAAAAGCAAATGACTGAAGTTGTGAAAATTTTTCTGTAGAAAACAAAAATGCTCATTTAAAGATAATCATGTCTTATATCTATACAAAAAAATCCCTCAAAGTATACTTTTTAATAAAACAAAAAACTGACAATTCAGTTCTGCACAAATGAAGGACACAATATTCTCTGCACAATCGTAACACTTAGTCTCACAAATGATAGAGGCAAGTCAAACCACGTTTTAGCCTTTACTATACGATGCCACTGACTGCATAACTGCTGCTGGAGCCATCCAAGAATACGAATCACATTGTCACAACTGTTTCCTGGTCAAATCGTAAGTATGTAGCCTTCCTTTCCAAAAGTAGTCCCTCGGTAATAGTTTCTGAGCTCCTTGTGGATATGTAGAAAATAGGAAAGAATGGAAAATACTTGTCCTAGAATTGTGCTGTCTAAAAAGGCAGCCATTAGACACATTAGCAAAGGAAATGTGCTTCGTCCGAATTCAGCTTTGCTCTAAGTGTAAAATAAGCACTGTATTTAGAAGACTTAGCACAAAAAACTCATGAATAACTTTTATATTAACATTTTGAAACAATACTGTCAGTACAGAGTTAAGTAATTAAAGTTATTTCACCCATTTCTTTAACTTTTTAATGATACTACTATTTCTATTTAACAGTGCTATTTTATATGACTGTATCATCTAATTTCATACAAATATGGGGTGTTAAAACTTGGCTAGTGAGAAACATGGTTACACATTTTCTTTCGCCTATTTCTACATCATCTCAATTCACACAAACTACACTAGAAGTGTTTTTCCATGATCTGTTCAAGGGTACAACTGTCAGTCAATTTCAGGTTGTTCCTGTTTTCAGAAACCAGAAGAGCAGCTGAGTTAACTGTTTTTATATGTAAAAATAAATGCTCAAAAATAGCCTGTAAAAATAAAATACAAATTTTTTACAAATCAGTTTTAGACACAAGAAATGATTGTGTCCACCTTGCTGCTTTCCTGGCCCTTGGGTCACTAGAGTAAATTATCATGAGTTACCACTGCCCTCTGTACTGGCAATTACCATTTAGTAGTTTGTATCTATAAAATGAAGACGTTCTGTACTTTTTCATTATCTGGTCCACTTTAATTTCCAGACTTCCACATTTGGTTATAAAATAAATGCACATGTGCCTATGAAATTTTAAAGCTGATACTCACACCTGACTCTGAATTCAGAAAAACACTTGGAACCTTAATGATATAGCCAGTATAACATGATCCTCTTAATACTAAGAAGTAACCACTTTTTACTCTTTTTAAGAAAGTAAGCTAATCTCAATCTCCAATTGCTAGAGTCCTTCAAAACTGATACTGCATTTTATCATTTCTAGAAAGTTTTCAGATCATAAATAATTTCCATCTAATTATATTAGGTCAAAAAATAAAGTTAAATAGTTAAACCAGAAATAAACATTGTTTCACTTCTCTTATCAAGTGTTTAAATCCCTTTCATGAGATGAGAATTTGAACTTCTAAGAAGTCATCCCATGGAAGAAATTATAACCAGAGTTTAGCGCAGTGGGAGCTCACTGCAGCATGAATAATGTTACCACAAGTTCTCCACTTTCACCCTCTTAGCACTGAAGTGACTGTGAATAACAGGAGGGAATTACACGAGTACACAGAGCTAACAAGTGCAAATTAATAGTCCAAACCATGTGCACACAGTCTATGTAATGAAGTAATAATGCAAACCAAGCAAGTCAGAAAGGCAAGAGTATATAAAGGGGCTGGTTTTCAAAGCAATGATGTATTTTTCTCTTGCTAGACTTCTTGATCCATCTTTGTAGTAGAAATAAATAACTGCTGTACCTAAACCATTTTATTTTTAGGCTCATAAAGAGAACCATCATGGTAAGAAAGGATAAAAATAATTGTTCAAAAATAATATTTAGATAATATTTAGATAACCTATACAATTTAAAATAGTCTTATAATGTTTGCAGAGTGTAATGATTACATTTACTGTGGGGAGGTGGTACATGCACATAACACCTCTTTATTCTTTTTCTGGCCTCTACTCCTCCCATCCCTCTCTGTTCCTTCCACCTCTTGGTCCTCTTCCCATTTGTAAAATACCTATTTTTGTGTTTTCCTTTTAATTCTTTAAATCCCATTTCCCTCCTCTTCCCCATGTCTTGATCCTCTATAAATTTAAGAAATATCTCCCTACTTAACCACATCTAGCTTTTATTTTGCTCTTTATTTATATTTGGGGTTTCTCATATAAAAGAAATCATGTGACATTTAAGTTTGTGTGTTTAGTTCACTTAATATCAAACTGCATTTTCCTACAATTGCCTCAAATTTATCCCTCTTTATGGCATAGTAGTACTCCACTGTGTATAAATAGCACATTTTCTTTATCCATTTATCCATTGATAAGTAAACTTTTCCCAAGATTTACTTACTACAAATTGAGCTGCTATAAACATGGGTATGCATATCAATGTAATATAATTTTAATTTTTATGGGCAAGAAATATATGAATATATGTTCAACATTAGAGAAATACAAATTTAAACAACACTTGAGATTGCATCTTACTCCAGAAAAAATGGCTATCATCAAGAAATAAAATAATAAAAAGTGCTGGAGAAGCTGAAGGGGAAAAGGAACCTTTACACATTGTTGGTGAGAATATAAAGTAGTACAACAATGATGGATCTCAGTATGGAAATTCCTGAAAACACTAACGCTAGGAACTCCACTGACCCTATAGTGTTCTTAAATCTCTTTTGATGTAACTAAACTGTACTTTAGAAACTACATACATTTAGAAAAGTTAATTTCAAATCATCATTTGCTTTAGAATAAAGGTATAAATTTAATTTTTATTCTTGTGAAACATTTATCATATGAATTTGATATTAACCTCCTATATTTTTAACTTTTTGAGTGTTCAGTTTAAGAAACAAAATTAACAATTCCTTCATGACATACTAACTTTTTTAACAAGCTCCCACCATGATAACAATTATTTTTATCCTTTCTTACCATGATGGTTCTCTTTATGAGCCTAAAAATAAAATTGTGTTAGGTACAGACATTATTTATTTTTATTACAAAGACAGATCAAGAAATCTAGTAAGAGAAAAATACATCATGTTAAAATAATACATTTTAACATTTATTTAATGAAAAGCACGTGACACAGTTATCTACAAAGGGTATCATTACAATGTTTTTGTACGCTTACACTATGTAGCAACCACTAATTAATATGGTATCATCTATACCTACTTCCTGTCAGAGGCATCTTAATATTAAAAAGAAATTACTTTTATCCTCACCTGCTATAGTGTGGCTCTGAAATAACCCCCAGACACCCAAGTGTTAACGGTGGTAAGAAGAGGCAACAGCAGAACCCTTAAATTGTGGAGCCTACTTTAAAAAGTTAGGTTACTGGGATATGCCCTTGAGAGGGGCCTGTGAGTCTGGCTCCTTCGTATTTCTCTCTGCCTCCCGGCCACCAGGAAGCAAATGGTTTTCCCTGCAAAGTGCTCCCACCATGATAAGCCCCAGAAGCAACAGAGCCAACCAAGCACAGACTGAAACCTTTAAAACCATGAATCCAAATCAACCTTTCCTCTTTATAGGTTGTTTAAACTCAAGAATTCTGTCACGGTGACAGAAAGCTACCACTCTACCTCAGGCTCAACACATCAATGCTACTTCTATTCATCAGCTGCTTTAACAGGCACACTGCACGTCCTCCTCAGCATTTGCCATCCCCCATGCACCATAATTAACCAAGGCCTTCTCTGATACTCATTCCAACCGTGCCCACTTTTCTTTGAATCCTTGGTTGCTATCCAGTTCAAGTAATTACTACCTTTCACTGTGACTACTCCAATTATCTCCTACCAGGTTTCCTGCTTCATTTCTTAAATCCAGTAATCTTTAGCACCCAGAACTCAAGACATTTTCTACCTCAAAGTTAACTCTATTTCTCTGTGAAAATCTTCACCAGAATGTGGTGTATATACACAAAGAAAAATTTGGCCACAAAGAAAAATGAAAGCATGCCATTTGCAGGAAAATGGATGGAACTTGGATCAGAATGTTAAGTGAAATAAATTAGATACAAAAAGATAAATATCAATGGTTTCTCACATGTTAAAAAACTAAAACATAAATAAATGAGTAAAATAAAAGAATGACAACTAGGAAACAAAAAAGCAGACTTGAGGGACATGGAAAGGGAATTAGAGGGAAGGCAGGAGGGATGAAGGGAGAGTGGGTAAAGTGTTTTAAATGATCAAGATATGCTAGGTATGAATACCAATTTCCTCAAATAAGTGCAACTATTATGCATTGCAAACAAACACTAAAAAGCTTCACTGAATTTTCTATAAAACTAAAAGTCTTTACATGGACTATGGGTCTTTTACAGTTACCCTTGGCACACTACAGCTAGAAGCATCTCCCTTTCTTGAATCCCCCATTCTTTTCCCCAAAGCACAACCTTCATGTATTCTTTTCCTCCTCCTACTTCTCTGGACTTGATCATACGCATTATTCTGGCCACTTCTGCAGAAAGTTATTTCTGACACACTGAGCTTAAAATGTACTGCAAAAGGCTGATCTGAGTTTGTGGAATGGTAGGAATAACATCTCAGCTTACCTAGAATTATTTTTACTTTAGTTTACTGGTAGCAGAGATAGCTATTTGTCTATAAGCAACTATTTTTCCTATCTTTGGTAGTGGAAATCAAGTTTTGACTAGTACATTGTTTCATAGCCATTTTCCAATATCCCTCATGATTTGGTATGGCCAGATGGCTGGTTTGGACAAATGGAATATGAAATGAAGAATATGACTCTTTCAGGTTCTTCTCCTAAAAAGATAGGAGTGCCATCCACTAAACTTTTCTTTCTCTAGGGGCAAGACAAAGAGTAGTGGACAGTCACTTTAAACGTGGAGTTGGGTGCCTGGTATTGACGATGGTATTTGCCTCACAGTTCTTTTTAATTATCACACAACAGAGAAATAAACTTCTCATTAGATCTAATTGTTCACGTTTAGGTGCTCTCTGTTACAGCAGTTTACCCTGTGCTCCAGTTAAGACATCACCTAAAAGGGAAACCGACAGTTAAAAATGATATACAAGACTTCTGAAATAAGAATAGGAACCATGTTTCTAACTGCTTCCATAGTTTCTCACACTGATGCCTGAATTCTTACCTTCAGGGCATCTGACATAGCACCTGGATTTGTCTACGCCATAAAAAAAGAATCCTCAAGTTTACACACTTTCCTATTACATTAGACAAGAACACCTGAGCTCTTGAGTCGATATACTACCGAAGAAAACAGCTCCTTGCTGTACACAGAGGTACGCACTTCACTTTACCTACATCAGTGAACCTAGAACAGGCCAGACCTACCCATCCTACCCTTAATGTAAATTAGGGTTACCTTGTTACTCTCTTCCACTATATTGTATTATTTGCTTAAAATAAAATTTGCCTCAATTTATAATCCTAGATGTGTATTTGTTAACACAATAAAAGAGCTGTGAAATCAGGGTCTATGTTCTCTCAGTCACCACTATATATCAAGCTCTACCAAATAAGGCACACAGTAGGTGCTCTATAAATAACTTACTCAATGAGTGACAGAATGAGAGAATAAATGAACAAATTAATAACCTGTTGGCAGCACACTTCTACTAAACTCGAGTTTAGTCAAGTAGAATATCTGTGATGACCATCAAGAACATGGGTCATTTGAAGCTCACCAAGTCACGATACTGGCCAGACTTGGACGCAGCTACTGTGACAGCGCTCTGAATATTAAACACATGGACTTTTTTTTGCATATAGAAAAGTCAAGATTCATAGAGCTAGAATAAATTGGAAAAAATGTTAAAAGCCAAAAATCAAGGTTTGTCCTTTTTAAAATTCTTAGCAGTAAGGAAAGAGAGAAGCATGCTATTTTAAAAAATGAGTGGAAAGGGACGGATTAGAAGGAGCCTAGGTAATTTAGAAAGGAAAGCGACGAGGAAGCGGAAGAACTTCATAAGCACTTAAAGTCACTAAAAGAAACAAACAATAAATGATCTTTGGAAATGATGAAAACACAAAGAAATAAAGGGAGGAATCACTAAAGCCTGGGCCATTGTGATGGGAGGGCCAGATTTGTTTGCTCAGTTGCCAGCAATTAACAAAGACCTTTCAAATGTTTGGAAGCACATTTAAATTTTTCCGGTTTTGTTTTGTTTTTACATTTAAGGTTTGCATTTTTTTAAAAAATATGGTATATATCAAGAATAGACAAAATAAAATCTGTAATATTTTATCTGCAAACAAAAATCAAGTTTATAAATAATCACATCTCTGAAAAAAAACACTTGAAGGAACAGTGAGTTTCCACAGACACTCAGTGAGCAGAAGTATGATGACTGGTGTTTTTCAGAGACAGGAAATGAAGGGCTGTATTCATGGTCAAAGAAATATACACATTTACTTATTATTTTTGCTATTGGGGACTTTTTAAAATTAGTATGTGTTTGCAATATATAAAAAATTCATCATGGGGACCTGGAACATATACACATTACATTTCTTTCACACTCTTACATACTCTTCCTTTCTTTCCCCTCTCTCCATCCTACATTCCTATCTCTCTGTTCCCTATTATCTATTTAAAAAGTATTATTTAAATATATATTTCCAAGTATCTTCTTTCCATTATTATGGAAGTCAAAGAAAAATACTCTTACAAAATATTCTTGGAGATAACTTAAACAGGGATTTTAAAAGCAAATGCTTATTACAAAAGATAAAAGATGTGCAATTTTAGCTCCCTTCAGCAATCATTTATTGAATGTGTGCTAATAGCAGGCATTACGTTTACTGTATGAAAGCTGTGTGGTAGGGGCAACCCACAGCCAGATGCCTGAATCCTGACAGCTAGGAATCCAGAGGGAAGGAATCTGCACAGGACTACACTTCTGCAGGGACAGACAGAAAGCAGTTTCTCTCTGGAAGCCTACCCTATAAACTAAATAAAATACATCACAAAGTTTGCTATAAGCTGAATAAAACTGCGTTATCTTTCTAACAGGGCCACCCTAGAAATTTGTGAGGGACTTCACTTTTCATTAAACATACAGGATTATGGCAGACTGCAGCAAACCTGGAACTAATATAGATACTCTCTGGGGCCTCTTTATTCTTTATAGCATATTTTATGACATTTAACATGTTAAAACTTCATTTTAGATTAGAGAAAATCATTCAGTGAAATAAACATATCTATTGATACTGTGCATGGCTATAAGAATTTGGTTTATATTCTTTAATATTTTTTAAAAGTTGGTTTCTTTTTGAAATTTATTCATAATAAACCCACTTGAATGTAGGTATTCAAAAATCTATGTAAAGTCAAAATTCTAGGGGTTTTCTCCAATTCTTTAGGCTTATATAATTTTGGCAATTCTGAGTAACTTCTGTTCCTTCATATCACAACAAAACCATTAACATCTTTCTTCATATACTTGAAAGCTTCACTATAACCTGCATGGTAGTTTCATTAAGTCCATTTTATAATAAGGACTTTTTAATGTTTTAGTACTTAAAATGCTTTATATAAAACAGTACTGTGTTATTAAATATTGTGATCTACAGTGAATTGTACTCCTAAATATATTAATTTTCCATGTACTCCTAAAAGAAAATAGAAAATTATTCTCCAGTAGTATTGCATACAAAATGAAAAAAAAATTTTTACACAGTGCTAATAATTTAAATTGAATACATCAATTTGGTTTTTCCTTAATGTAAGTTTCTATTGTAAATTTTAAATGTTCTTATATTGTGTAGCAGATGTATATGAAAGAGACCATAGTTTAGTGTTTGGGGCACAAGTATGAAGATCAATCTGTGTGAACTAAAGCTTTAAATGTACTATTAGCAGTGTATTTTCTGTGTCTTGATATACTTACATAAAATAGGGATAAGCATTGAGACTTAATTCAGAATATATTATTTTTAAAAATCCAACGAGTTAAAGTTATTAAAAGACAGGTAAGTAATGCAAGGTAAAATTCTTATTGTAACTGATGTGGCACTTTTAGATGTTAATGCTAAACTGCTTCCACAGATAGGAGTTAAGTTTCTGTTTACTATATATACAAAGATATTATTTCCTGAATCTTGTTATGTAATTCCACTTACTAATTTAATTTCCAATAAATGGAATACTCTATTATTTTTTCAGTACTAACACTTATTATCCAAATTACATTGAAACATGTTAATGATGATAAAAATTCAAATGAGCAATAGTATCTTAGCAGCACATTTTAAATTACTATGTAATCAGAAATAAACATATGTACATATTTGGAATGGGGAATTTCCATAGTCTATTTTCTTAAAATGAACTCATCTGAGGTTTTAAATGTTACATTTAATTCAAATGGTTGTTTTTTCCTATCCTTTTAAAAAGTATAACAAAACACTATTTGATTGAGATTTACCTGGCCTTAAAATCTACTGTTTTATTTCAAAATATTCAAACTACATGTTTGAATACGTCTCTACATAGCCACTAAAAATACAGTCAAATATATTTATACACAAAAACTAACAAGTATATTTTAAAGAACCTACTACTATTAAATGTTCTATCATGTAATAATATCACTAAAACGGTTTCCAAAAAAATATTTGTTTTAATAATTCAAAACAATAGTGAAATGATGAAATCAAAAACGAGTGTTCTTGTCAGAAGACAGGAAGAGAGTTTTTTTCCCTGCCTTAAGGAAAACAAAGGATTCTTGAAAGCTTTGCCCTGATTTATTTTTCCAATTTTAAATACCTTAAGAGTAGCGGAACTGCTACTGGCATGGTAGTATTTCTAACAGTCAATAAATCTAAAATATTATGTGTGAATATTGGAATGAAGCCATTAAGAAGATTACAGCATACAACACAGCAGAGGGTCCACAGGAAAAAAGAACTAGTAATTCAGGACAACTGTGACCAATGACCTTTAAACAGCCAAGATCACTGGTCAACCTGACACAGTAATGGAGTGCACATGCATAGAGAGTCATCTAGCCTGTAAGCATAATTTAAATGCTTTGGTGGATGATTTTAAAAGGCAAATCTCACTTACCTTATTAAACAATCAAATAATAGCAGTAACAATATTTCTCAGGGTCCTAGCACACTTTATTAATTCAAATCACACACAAAACTTCAGTCAGGTCACTGTGATTTTAATATATCTCATTTAAAATATTTGCCATTTTACAAACATGCTGTGGTACTTCATCATATTTCTTCCAGAACAGTAAGAGACAGCCTTGGAAAACTGACGAAAAAACGGAACTTATTGGAGATGGATTGGATAACCGCCTAAAATATTTTTAGAATATTTACTATAATTTTTAAAACATCTCATACTTTTAACAAATGGTCTTAGCTCTACCTCTGAAACAGATTTGTTCATTTTCAAATTTGCTGTGTATTTGTGATCTTCAATTTTAAGCATCTGTGTAATCAATCTACATTATGATTCAGTGCTTCTTTTGACCTATTTTTGAGTATTCGAGCTTTCCTTACTTATACAGTTGCTGATAAGTAAACTACATGATCTATTCTACTGTCATATATTTAAGCTTATATATTTTGTGAACAGTACATACTCCCCTACACACTTAAATAATTGTCTGAATCACCAAACTAGTTCTATAATACTTTTTAATTAAAAAAGAATCACCCATCAAAAAATGAATTTTAAAGGTTCTTCTCAAGAAATCCTTTCTTTGAAGTTGACTATAAAACTTTTAACATAATATACAGAAAAGCTGAATTTCTGTTTTTTTATTTGTTGTTTCTTTTAAATAATCCTTTCTGAAGGGATTAACGGTAGGAAACACATATGCATAGCAAAACATCCCTAAAAGCTGGGATTCTATTTTTGTAATTATTTCTCTATCCAATGTAGAATACTTTGATGGATTTCTAAATGAACAATCATTTATAGCAGTGTCTGAAGAATTTTATAAGGAGGCAATCTAGCTATCATGAGCTGAAAGAGAGAAATACAGTAATTGTTCATTTGCCTGAGTTTGGATTTGTTCATACCAAGCATAAATTTCACTATAGCAAGGTAAAGCAGTTCAGTTTAATGTACTTCAAGGTCAACAAGTATTTAGGATATTTATGGGTATAAATCAACTTTTACTTTGAAATCATACTTTTATAGCTAGCTATCAGATCAAGGTTAGTATCGCTCTATTTTTTTTGAATTTTAGGTTTTTAAACTCACTTTCTCAAACTCTTTAATGATGAATTTCAGGTACTTTAGATTTACTGAAAAGTATATTTAGAGGGTTTTTTTTAATTCCCCAATTTTAATATCCACTTAAAGAATGAATGCCTTTATTTTAAAAGAGATATTTTAATTTAGAACTGTTACAAAGATATATTTATATAGTTATTAAATATACTATTTTCAGAAATAAAACTAGTTTGGACTTTTGCCTATACTAACGAAAATTAAGGCAAAAAATGTATTTTTTGAGACTAACAGTGAAATGTACAATATGTACCACTATAAGCTAGAGACACACATTCATACGAGTGTCCATGTGCACACATGTGCAAGCACACACACACGCGCGCGCGCACACACACACACACACACTTTGCAAGATCAAAGACTAGAAGAGAACTGGCACTTAATTTATCAGCCTTTACAGACAAAAGAGTTTTCGTCATTTCAAAAGGATCAGATGTCTTTTATGACAAACTGGGTTTGCAGTTTAATTTACAAATAGAATTCTAAGTAAGCAGTCTTTGCTCTGCCAAAGCAAATGACAAACAGTGTAGGTTTTCATTCTTGCAGCCCTCAGCAGGATAGAAAAGATTAAAATAAAACTGAAATAATTTAGAGAAAACAAATAAATGTTTCAGAAAGTTGAGGGAGATCAAAGCCAGAATTCTCTGACCCCAACTGTACAAGCATTTCTTATTATATTGACCAGTGCCATCAGATCATTAATTAAAAGGAAAAGCGCTGGCAGGTGGCAGGGAAGCAAAAGCCGATAATTGGCCCCCTTCTTCTTCTTGCCTTCAAAAACTCTCTCATTCTTTTGCAAGACATGCCACCAGGCAGACAGAAATGCCTAGTTTGTAATATAATGATTAAGACGAGATGAAGAGACTTACGTTTAAAGAAACTCTGCCTAATGAATGCATCCAGCTTTTTAATTATGATTCTACTTTTACAATAAGGAATACGATGTTCCATTCAACATCTCAATTGCCAAAAGGTAAAAATATTAAAAATAGAACCTATATTGATTCCTCTCACAACCCTTACACATACATAACCTTTTTATTTCAAATAAAAGTGAGAAAAATACCTTAGTAACCCAAAGGTCTGTGAGAATATATATGTTTGCCAAAAAGCTTTCAGACTTACCACATCAACTGGTAGGCTGCTCAAGTCATTAAATGGTGTTTCTAAAGTGTTAGTATCAACATTTAACATAACCACATCTTCCAGTGATTTATTTTTCACTCTCTGTTTAAAAAACACAACCACAAAAAATTTTGTTATTCATAAATTTATTTTCCTCAGAAAAACAAGAGCTTGCAAACAAAAATCACAAAAGTTTGTGAAAATAAAAACAGCAAAATCTGACATTATAAAAATCTAAATACTTTTACCATGATTATAGTCCATTCAAAAATATTTGGCCAAATTGTTAAAAATAAAATATTTATTAATCTAATACTACATTAACTACGAAAGATAAAGCACAACCAAAATATAATAAAATGGATATCATTGCACTGAACTGTAAAAAACTGAAGCCTTTAAAATTTATCAGTTCAATACCAATCCTATAATATAGGAATTTTCTTGTTTTCATTTTATGTTTTTGAGACAAAATTTCACTATGTGGTCCAGGATGGCCTCAAACTCACAGAAATCCTCCTGCCTCAGCCTCCTGAGTGCTAGGATTACAGGCATGCATCACCAAGCCTGGCTGTGACATAGGAATTTGTGCCCACCTCTCTATACCTATTGTTAGCATAAATCATACTGCAGGGACAACATAATTCAATAATCATAACTAAAATATTAAACTATATTTTAAATGAATAGGTGAGGAGGAGGATGAAAAGTGGAATTAAAGAACAGAGAGGGAAGTAATATGGCATTTACTATTAGTAATATCCTCCCATAAATATCAATGTAAATAATTAAATTTTATAGTCTATCAGATTGACTATCTTCTTTGTCTTATCTGAAAACAAAGTATCTCACTACATCCATAAATTAAAATTTTATCAAATTTTTCATTTTTAAAAAAGGAAACATTTATAGCTCATTTTTCCTATTTAAATTAGTAAATAGTTAAATAACTGGATTATTTTAACCTCATTTAAAATACAGTAAATAGTATTATTCCTCGGTGACAATGTACTCATTAATGAATCATTATCCATGAATTTAGAAATTCATAATTGTACAGGTCAATAACTAATTTCAGTGTAATATTTTTAAAAGTATCATTCTAGAAGTTATTCTTAAATATTATTACTTACATGCTTCAAAATTTAAAGTGACTCATCTAATCATTTTGTATTAATTGAAATTTCTCTGATCCGTTGACAATTTCAATTTTCTGCATATTTGGTACAATGTTAAATTTTTTAGGAAAATGATAATCTAAGGAAGAGAATTTCTATGTCTTAAGAAATAATTATGTAACATGAGGCTAATCAAGAAAACACATGTTTTTAAAAATCTGAATAAGGCTGGGGATTTAGATCAGCAGGCACAAGCACCCGCCTGACAAGCGCATGGTCGTGAGTTCAAACCCCGGTACCAAAATAAATAAATAAATAAAAATATGAATTATAGAAGCCATTGTAACTATTGTAAAGTAAAATTTAACAGATGGCCAGTTCTAAGACATTAGAAGAAAATTGTTGCTTGTGATACTCTTACTACTACTGAAAAAATACGTAAATATATTCATCTATTTTCTATGTGTATACATATGTAAAAAGGTTTAATGCATAAATTTGAACTTATGTATAAATTCACTATAGTATAACTACAATAATAATATGTGCAAGCAAAATTATACCTACATAATGGCATTTCATGAGAAAAATGTCATATTTATAGTTTCCATCTTCATATTCAAATTGTTTTTGTATCAGAAACCATAAAGATAATGTAGAAACCTGATATGCCTTTAAGGAAACAGGAATTTGTTTAAATAGCCAAGAATGACATTTATGTGTCTGCAAGATTTTTAGTGATGATAGTAGCATTAAAAGCTAAAAAAAATTGGTATTGATATGAAATGTCCTTGTCTCAGAATTGCTTCTAGCTTTACAAGGTCAGGTAACAGCCAAATATTAAAGTTTTTTCAATTAACCATTCAGTAAGAATAGAAAAACACTCATTTCTAGTCAATTGACTGTGAGCCCCAAATGTTAAAGCTACATAAGTGAAAAAAAAGTATATAATTTAAATAATTAATATCTGGTGCCAAGGTTTAGCTCAGCAGCGTAAGTGACTGCCTGGCAAGTGCAAGACTGTAAGTTTGATCCCCAGTACCAATAGTAATAATAACAATAATAATAATAATAATAATATCAGTATCTTACCTATTTTTCTTTCAGTTTTAGCTATTTTTTCTAAATAGAAATGTTGATTTATAAATGGCACCACTTTCTCTGTCCCAGAATTCTGTGTCACTGTTTTATATTTTGTTATAAGATGTAAAATTAAATGAGAGAATGTGAAAATATTGCCTTGCGCTTCACAAATAAGAAAACACCATTGCACATAGACTGAAAGGTTTATAATGAATAATAGTAAGATGTTAGAGTCAGTAACTCCTTTCTCTCTACATTCAACCTTTCCACATAGTGTGGGACAATGTTCATTAAGCTCACTGATGTTAAAAATGATGCAGTGGCAGCAATCACATAAACTTAAGAAAATGAGCCAACATTCATTTGGAATCCTTTGTGTACTGAAACAAACAGCACAAACCTCATATTTGTAGCTTCTACTAATTTATTCTTAACCACCTACCTGCCTTGGTCTTCTTGAGTTCATTCCTAGAATTTTCAGAATAATCAAAAATGTCTTATTTCTTTAGTTTGAAAGCCAATTTATATTTTAAAAGGAGATGTCTTACCATCCATTATTGGCAAGTCAATAAAAATAAGTAAAAGGAAGATTTCAAAGAAGACTGGAGCAGCAATGCTTAGAAGTTTTTATAAAACTAATAATGGTAGATACTAGAGGGAGGAGAGGGAAATGGGAAGAAAAAGGATCAAAATGCAATATGTATGTTTTGCTAATTCCTCATGATGAATATATTCATTATGTATCAAAAACATATGCTCATAAAATCCTGCAATGACAATAAAAAGTAATTTTTATAAAACTGATGTGTTGAAATTCTATTAACCATGAGAGAAGAAAGTATTTTGATTCCTAGAACTGCCAAACAAGGTAAAAAAATTTCTGAGCTCTGTTTGATATATTAACTATTTAAGTTGTTACACCCGTATTTTAATAAGATATTATTAAATTAAGTAGCAAAAAAGAAATTTATGTTAAAAATCTATGTAAGAATAAGAACAAAACTGTAATATAGGGCTGGGAATATAGCTCAGTGCCTGCCTGTTTCATTCCCAGTATCAAAAAAAGAAAAAAAAAACTAAGATATTTATTATCTTGTATCAGATTAAGAAAAAAGTTACTGAGTGATACCTACGTGATTTAAAGAAATCCCTAAAATTTCAAGAATAGCATCTCATTCACTATTAAACCAGATAAATCAGGAAATATGACTATTAAGGTACTTGGATAAATCCAGGTTACAAAAAGAACAGAATTTCAGCCAAGCTAATGTGTCTCCAAATATTCATATTTAGTAATAGGAGCCAATTTAAAGTTTCTCTAATATAATACTTTCAAAAAGTAAATAATTCCTAAATGTGTTTCTTAAAAAAGTAGTACTGGATTTCTTTATAAGTGGCCAATAAATGTGATAAATGTAATCAAATTAAATATTAATTAAAATATTCTATCCCTTTCTACAGAAGTTTGGAAAAGCCAAATTATTTCTTTTAAAAGTTGATATAAAATTGTTACACATACCATAACACTAAGAGGTACTATCAAAAGTTTTAAATAATTTTTTGCTTTTATAAATACATTATAAAAATATGTATCTCACTAGATACACAATATAGCTAAGTACTACAGTAATATAAAAGTCAAACTCGATGAATTTTTTTTAAAAATTTCAAGCATAGTTAAATTTGTATAAAGTTCAACAACTAATCGATAAAATGACAGTGATAATATATATTTTATGATCTAATAGTAGATCAAATACCTATTCATTAATGCTTCATTTCATACTTTGTCCTTTCACTATAAATGTCTTCACTTGTTAAAAAAAAAGTTTCCTAAAAAAAACAAATAAAATATAAGGAGTCCTAAAGTTATTCAATGTATACTTCAATATTGAAAAAAAATCACTTAAAAATCATTAAAAGGTATTCTACATAAATGATTAAACAAAAATATTGCCCTAGAATTTTACAAAAAAAAATGTCCAAAACCGCAACACAGGTAAGAAAGAATTTTATAACCTAAGTCTTCCATAAGGACATGACCCTAAATATTATCTTAAGGGGTTTTAAGATATATCAACAGACTCTTCTTCAATAAAGTAAAGATCAATGGTGTATACAGTGTGAGCAACTAATAAGAAAAACACTAATTCATAACTTGCTTATTAAAAATTAGGCTATTTATCTGCACAATTAGCAAAAAGAGAAATGTATCTGAGTACAACGAAATCAGGCAGTGTGACACCATTCACTTGATTCAAATCTTTTGTTTTAATATAAGTCTTTCATTTACCTTTTAGAAGTTAATCTTACAAGGTATCCTCTCTGGAAAGCTCACTATTTAAAGTTCAAGGATTTTCAGTAAAATGAAACTTTGATAAACATTATTTAGAATGATATGATAAGGATGGAAAGAATAACTTTTATATCCTCCAATAGGACTGAAAATTAAAACAAAAAAGAAGCTATATTCTAATTAAAAGGTATGGTAAACCATGCTTTTAAAAAGCATACTGAGTTGGAAAACAGTAAAATTTACAAATTAAAAATGTGTCATTTTGTGAGTCATAAGTATGTAAACTTTGACTTGCACAATATAGTTCTGAAAAAGACAAATAAAAAATCTCAAGTTGACATAAAAAAGTAGTTCATCAAGAATTAAAATTTTCAGCACTTAATATTGACCACAGGATTTCTACCAAACATAACCCATTTTCATGGACCTCATATATTAAAAGTGATCATTTGTATACTAATTTAAATGAAATTATTTCAAATTTATGTTTTGAAAATGACTAAGTATATCTTAAATATGAAATTTGTTACTGCTTAATTTTATCGAAGAGTTAATGCCATCATTATTTCATATCTGAAAGATACTCACCTCTAAGAGGCTGGAGTGTATTCCAATCAGGTATGGCATTGGGGCACTAAATTGAAATATAAATAAATACTTATAGATTCATACAGTTCATTAAAAGTGATCTTAAGTACTTAAAAATTAAATTTATTTAAAGCTCAGTTCCAGCATACCATAAAATAGATATTCAAAATCTTAGATATTCAAATAGATATTCAAATTTAATCTTAGAGGTCATTATCATACTTAAAGTTGTGCTATATTTTAAAAAATCACAAAAAATTTATAATGAAATTAAGAGTTTAATGAATAAAAAACAATTTTATATAAGAAAAGTAGCAAGTTAAGGCCATAATCTGAGTTAAATCTTTTCCATATACTTTGTAGTAAATATATCCTAAATAATCATCAAATTTATTGGCATATATCTTGTACACCTCTTCTTATTCAATTAGACTCTTATTTTAAAGATCTTCTTAATATAACTTCATTATATTACACTTACTATATTATAATAGTCATTAAGTAGCCACCAAATAGTCATTGTATGCAAGGCACTGTTGGGCAACTAGAAGTATAAAAACACAAAAGTTGCTATCTTTCCCTTTTCATACATACATCATCGTGTATTTAAATTTTATAAATTGATATTTATTCTATTTTCACCAATATTAATAAAAAATAAATTTAAAATATTTGTGTAAGAATTATTTGAATTAATACAAAACATGATATTTAGAACATATGCATGCCAGGAACTAGGATATGGGTTTGGGAAAAATAATTGCCAATATAAATGGGATATAACTTCTTACAGGCCTTATACTCTAGCACATAATATGTACATTAAGGAATTTATATGAAATCTGAATTACTAGCAATTTTAGCAATATCTGCTATGAAACTATTCAACCTGGTATTTCAAACTAAATTATTATCTACTGAGATAATATGAGAATAGACAGATGCCTACAAAAGTGACAGATGATATGTGAACAAATACTATTTAAAATTAAACATTTTTGGCAATTCTTTTATAGACATCTTTGTTTATTAATGTACACCTTTTCTATTAATGCAGAGAGATAATCTTCTCAAAAGATTTGCATAATTTTCTAAACATCACTGTCACTATTAAAACAAAGCTGCCAAACTCCTGTATGCTCCCTTTGCTACTAAGAACCACTAACAGATAAAGTTAACACGCACCTTGAAAAATCTACAGATATCAAAGTAACCTCAGAAAGTTTCAAATTTATTCAATGATGGGTAAACAGTAACCTGTATATCCAGAACGGAGATGTTCATTAGTCTGTACATTTTAGTTTATTACTTGTTTTTGTACTACATTTTAATCCCTAGATGTCTTTACCTTTGGTAACTCTACTCTTTAATTGTTATGCAACAAACTACCTGCAATTGATCTGATATTCTGGATACCTCATTCGACTAAAAGTTGAGGTTTATTTATAGGTTTGGATATGCTTAAGACCTAACAGGAGGAACAAATGTGGGCTGCTCCACTTTTGCTTAAGTAAGGAAAGGTTGGTTACTTTCCTAGTTCAAGGTCTCATTCTGGGATTCCTTCTGGGACTCCACAGAACACATAAAATGCGTATCAGTATTCTGCACTCCCATTGTCAGGTTTGGGCAACTTTCACAAAACAAGTTAGGAAACTCCCAGGGTCTTAAATATGTCAAACCCTTCAAACATCCAAAATAGTATAAAATTATTCAAGTTACTGTGGGAACTTACAGGTTACTCCTGCGTAGGATATTATACCCACAAGATTTATAACACAGAGAGTTCATCACATGTCAAATTCCAAAGCACTCATAAAAGAGTATTAATCAAAATATATCACACTTCTAAAAATAATAATTTTAAGTCCATTTTAATGACAGAGGGATGCTGCAGATTGAAATTTCAAAAAATGACAGCCAAAACTGCTAAATCCTAGGAACTACACCAACAGAAACACCTTTAAAAGTTTATGAGAGCTACTTATCTTTTAAAATGTAAACAGTGAGCTTATAGAAATACTTCAGCTAGAATTTGAAATCCAAGATAAAGCTCCTATGGAGACTTTAATAATAAAGTAACTGGAAACTTTTTTTAAAGGAATTACTGGGTATCTCCAAGTAGTTTTTTCTCAAGATTTCTCACAAAATCCAACATATAAGTGTTTGAACTACAATTATTATTAATCTACAGCATGATTTTCTAGAATAATTATGATATTTTACAGAATATAGTTAATTGTATAATGTCACTTTTTCATCATAAAATATCATGAAAATTAATTTTGCAAGCCTATCTGAAGTTCCCTAATTAGATCATGGTATAACTAAATCAAGAAAAGACTCTTGACAATGCAGACATTTTATCATCCCTGTACAAAACTGTCACAGATCTTTCTGTCAGTAGTCATTTTCTAACGATGGGATACAGAAGGCTCTGTATGACTGTTTTTTCTTTTTGGTAGCAATTAATCTTTACTCGAGAAAGTTTTTTTTAAAGTTTTCTTAGAAAGAGACCTTGTGACAGAAGCTAACGACAATGTACTAGAGTCGTCTGAGATCATAATTTTTCATTATTTTTCTAAAACCTGTTCTTGCAACCTAAATCTGATTGTGTCATACAAAGATAAGTTGATACGCTAAATAAAAAGACTGGTGTAAGCATTTCCTGAACAAATAACAATCTAGTATAATTTTACTGATCTTGCCATCATATCACTGCCTATGTGTTTCTGGATTCAGACAGCTCAGCAGTACCAGGCAACGTCATAGACTTGCCAAATTAAATTACTCCTATTGTAGTTCATTCTGGGAAAAATGTAGTTGATGTAACTTCTTCCCAAGATCTTTTCCTAACCTGCCATAGACTGTGGGGCATTTCTTACTATCTTTCCATCCACAGTTCTTTCATTTGTGCTATAGTGCCTAGGGCATTGTAGTATTACTCTGTGCTATTGTGCATGTGTAGCTACACATAAGCACATGCACGTATGCATGTATGCATGCATGTACTTCTTGCTATCTGTGAATCTCTCAGGGGCAAGAAGTCTTAATCATTGTATCACATCTTCAAAGGCTGGCAAATAGGTGTTCACTAAATGTTGATAAACTAATAAATGGATGGATGGATGGATGGATGGATGGATGGATAGGTGGATGGAAGGAGGGATGGAGCAACAAAGTAGAAAGGCTTATTCATGGACCACAATGCGATGTTCATTCATGGTCACAAGATGGCATTATGGCTCTCCACAGTCTACATCATGACAAGGTTACCAGGTGCAAAAACAGAAATACCCTGTCAAACTAGGATTATCTCAAGATTTGGACTGTTCCAACCATTCCAAGAAATTAATAAAGACACATATACTCCTTACAAGCCTTTGTGGTGCTATCTTGAATTAGAAGGTAAAAATTTATTTATTCAAAGACCATGAGATTAAGGAGAAAATCTCTAATATTTTTCTCCCTTTAAAACAGAAGTAACTACACCCATACCATTCTAACCTAAAGGACATGAAGGGAAGAGAATCATTTTTCATAGAAAATTGTTTAGCTCATCAGATTTTCCAATAAAAGACAGCTACAGTCTTGACTACTTACAAAAAATTAGCTATACTGCCCAGTTCCTATGGAAGAAATAGAATTTACTATTGTAACTTTCAGAATCTCTTGTTTGGGCATCACTGCTCTACTCTCAAGCCCAGAAAGATGCCACACATGGAAATGTTAGAACTTGTCATAAAGGACACTTTAGACAACAGCAACAGGGAAGACAATTCCAGGAGCTAAAATACAGGAAAAGCTTCTTTCATTACATTATAAGTAGTAGAAAAGAAGGATCTGATGACAGGACTAGAAAGTATCAGAAACAGACTTCTCTAAAGAATTAGTATAGAAGTACTTGGATCACTGAATAATTTCTAAGTAACATTTGAGAATGTTCTAACTATGTAATTCATTACAGAGAAACGAGTTGAAAGGTGTTTTACTTAAGAGAGAACATTTTAAAGAAAACAAGATGGCACTACCATTATATGATAAAATATAATTCTAAACCTCATAATTAGAAATTTTAGCTTTTAAAACACAATGTGTATTTTAAACTGTATGCAATATATTTTCAAATACTTCTGTAAAATTTTTTTAAAGTAAATATCACTAACCACTACATGTAAAGATCTATTGCATATGTCGACATGAATAAATTGCAGCCTCTGCTTTATGGCAGACTAAAATACTGTAGATATGTTGGTCAAAGGAAAACTACAGTAAAAACCAAAAAAGTCTATTTATAGATCTAGTTTTACACTTAACCTTGTGTGTGACACCTCACAATGTAATTAAATCACATTTCTATGGTCTGAGAAACTGTTATTTCTTTCTAGTTTCCAAGGCCAAAAAGCAGTGGCAGGTCATTGCACACCTATTTCACAGTATTATCAATACTGTGGAAATACACAATTTAGCAGTATAGTAATTTGTGGCCAAGTACATGTCCTGTCATTATAGTCACTTGTTCTGACTTAATAAAAGCCTGTATATGTGCACTTAAATCATTTTAATACTTAAATACTTCAATCTGTTTTTCATCAGCTAAAAAATCAAATGAATAAATTAACTCTAACAGGGCTTTGTAAGTTAGCCATTATAGAACCAAATACATTAAGGCCAAAATGATGTACTTCATACGAAGTTTAGAGGGTAAAAATCCTATCAAATTCAATACAGATTAAGCTAGACCTGCAAAAGATGACTGTGCAATGAAGACAACATTGTACCTGTAAGTTCTAATGAAGTTTCCAAAGCTGCTATATGTTAAGAGTCCAAGTACAAAGGCACGTCCATGGGAAGAGAACAAGGAGATCACTGGCTATTGTTATCATGATGCCCAGAGGCCTGACTGAATTCAGATTTGTAAGATTGAGAGTTGTTTCTAATGCCAGCAACCTCTTCAGCATTACTCCCAAAACTTAACACTGCTTTTCATAATGACTTTCGGCTGAAATTTTTACTTAAATCAGAAACATAAGAATTCCTGTTTTAGAAGCAACCCCATTGTCAGTACTTGGTATTTGTTGTGCTATAGAAGAAAAGGTCAAGGAATATGAGTTTTAAGGTAAATAAAAATAACAAAAGAGTATCTTAACAGACACAGTGCGGTTGCTGACAGATTTTCTAGACAAATTCTGACAGCTGGGATTTTGGATTCTCTAACAGATATCACAACTTCTATTCAATTTTATTAACCAAAAACTAAAGTTTTATTCTTCCATCTATGCATTTAGTTATCTAAATGGCTGCATACAAAACACAAAATTTAAAGAATTTTATGTTTACTAAGTATAAATTTTTGTTACTCTGACACACAAGAAAGCATTCAATGTTTAATAATAATCTAAATTTCTTCCATATCTACAAATAAAAAGATTTTTTCCTAATTATGAAACCCAGGTTTATTATAAGAGCCTGGTAAAGCCGGCTTACCAGCAATAGTCCAGCAGGTGAGGAGGAAGCACTGGGATGTATATATGCTGCCAGTACATTGGATAGAGCAGAGCAGCTGATCCATGGAGACAGGCAGTTAACTAGAATTTGTAAAAGGACAACAATAATAAGTAGTTGCTGACCCTCCAAACAAAAAGGCATGTTCAAGGTATCAAAGATGAATGATAATCACAGAACAATTTACACAATGACACAGCTCACAGTGTCTTTACCAATTCTACTTGTAAAAAGTCTTGTCTCAGAGGTCCCTCTGAAAATACATAAACAGCAAAAGTAGCTTCTTGGGAATCATATGTAGATAGTTATAACCACCTAAAAATACAGTTTGGGGTTGAAATTCAGAACATAAATAAAACTGAAAAATTAGGTGAGAATCTTAGAAAATATTGTAGGAAATTACAATTTGTGCAGTACAGTTTGCACATCACTCAGATTAATACAGCACGATTAAATATGGAAAGGAAGAGTGGCTGAAAGCTCCTGAGGGATATCATTAGGGCAAATTGCCAAAGAATGAAACATGAGCCAGTCAGGAGAGTCTGGAAGCTGCAATAATACCAGGGGACTTGAATATTCGACAGTTGGAGCTTCAGTAATGTGTGAACTGCGGGTTATGGTATCAAGAGACTCTGTTCACTGACACATAGAATGTCACTATTGACCAGCGAACTGCCCAAGCTTGACAGCTGTACTACAGGAAGCCAAGTATATCATAATTTCGTATTTAAACTGTTCATTCCAGATTAACATTTTGTTTCCTAGCTTTATATCACAACAGCTGCACTTACATTGTTGCTATTTTAAAGGTAATTGCCATCTTAATTGTTTTGTTTTGGCAAGCAGTTAATTAAACATTTTTAATGCTGAACAAAGGAATATCACTCTTTTCCCCTCCTACTGACCCTCATCAGAATTCTTTTCCTGTGACTTTGCTTCCATTTTAAATTACATTTCTATACATGGAAAGTAATTTTTTAGTGTTTAAAGTAGTAATTAAATCAACATTCATTTTCATTATTTTAAGGTTTTGCTCTTACCTATATTTCATGGATGCAATTTAAATAATTTTATTCAGATGGAAACATGAGAATTTTTAAAAACTACCTGAAAAGGAACTATTGACTTTCTAAAAACCATTATCACTATGATTATACAAAGATACTGAAACAACAATTAATTTAATTCCAAGGAATAAACGTATACAAAGCAATCCAAATCTTATTAACCGCAACACTTGTCATGTTTAAGTGCAAAACAGGCCCATTAAATGAAACAAAAAAAAAATCTGATCTGAAACAAAAATATATTTTTGTAAATTACTCATCTTTATAGTATAATGTACCTTCTACTTTTTCCAGGGAGATTTTTGCCCAATTTTATATGTAAAAAATTTATCTTGATTCTACATGCGATACTATCATTAACAGGTTTTAGTACTTTACATTTTTAAGCTTTATTAATTAATCAAGGTAGTCTTTCAATAAATAGTATTTTGAAATTTCTTAATTAGAGTATATAATACACCACTAGGAGGCATTCAAATACTTCTATTTAAGAATTACAGACCATGGATTTACTTACGTTAGTAAGTTGAACTAGAGAGAAATGAAACTAGGGTTGATCTAACTCATTGTGTCAAATTCTCCAAGAGCTTTCAGATACTCCTTGGTTATATATTAGACATCTTTAAAACTGTATTAACCCTTTGCCTCCCTGAACTATAACCTGATGGCCTAAGAAAGTTTACGTAGCTTTCGAAAGCAGGTGATTACTAAATTTCTCCATATGTACACATATAACTTTTAAAATATCTTGTTTTAAGCCTGTTTTTTTTAAAGGGGGTGTTTCATATTAGTGAAAAAATAGTAACAGTAATTCAAAAGGAAAAATATAGACCAGGGATTTAGCTCAGCAGCATAAGTGTCTGCCTGGCAAGCATGAGGTCATGAGTTCAATCCCCAGTACCAAAAAAAAAAAAAAAAAAAAAAAGGAAAAATATATTCTAAAAATGAGATGTTACAAAGAAAGTGACTTATTTTCCAGAGCACAGTTAAATCACAAAGCACTCTGCCATGTAGATACTGTCCCCACTCACTTAATGGTCACCCTTAAATGAACTCGCTCATTATTTGCTAATAAGACACAGTATTATCTGATAAATTTAACTGAGTTCTTAGAAGATGATTTCTGTATAAACTGAGTTACAAAATTTATGCATCAGCCACTATTTTGCAGGGGTTATCCTGGCTAATCAAAGTCTATCAGAAGGGAACAAATAATAATACATGAAAACCATGTGAAGATCTAATAAATGGGTCCTGTAATATCTCAAAATGGTGAAACTTAACAACTGACATCAGCAGATATGAGCTTAGTTACATAATAAAGGCACTTGGACCTTTCAACCCCAAGCTACCAGATCTAACAAAAACCACTACTGACAATAACTGCAAATATTAGTAATAACAGAAAATATTTATATAATGCTTACCATGTGTCAGGTGAGCATTATATTATGAGGATTTCAGGTTCCAAAATTAATGCTAACCAAATCTTATCAAGTAGATCCTATCATCATTATTCCCATTTTACACTCAAGACACAGAAGCAAAGTTAAACCAGTTGACCACAACCATCCATCTTGTAAGCAGCAAAGTCAGGATATAAATTAGGGGAGACTAGATATAACCACTAGATAAAACCACTACTTTACATTTCAATATACAATGATTTATCATCATCATGAAAATGAAAAATATCTCCTTACTTAAATACATAAAAATGACCAAATGTATAAAAATTCATCTTTAATTAAACAGTTGACTAGCATAATGGAAAACAGAAAATTTCTAATTGGCACAATTTATAGGTATAGATCTTACATTAAGACATGGCTAGTACAAATATTCTAGTTTCTGTATAACCTAGTCAGATTGTCCCTTCTTATTATATAGAAACCCTACTCACTTTCATCCAGAATCCTGTGGGTTACTGAGGGACACCTTCACATTGCCTAAGAATGCATTTATTCATCAAATCATAATATATACATATATTTGATAAAAATACAGTGAATGTCTATTGAAAACTATTACAGTAAAACACACACTGCAATTAAACCCCCTCAAAATAATTCCAAAGATGTATCTTTCATGGTCATTTTGATTTTGAGGAAGAGTCAGAAGTCATATGGTGCTGTATCGGGTGAATGAGGAGGATGAGGACGCAGTGTTAGTTTTTATTTGACAGAAACTACGCTAATTGTTTTGAAGTTATTCAGACAATTTATCCATTGAAGCAGCTGCAAGAGCACCATTGAAGACTCATAAAAGAGGATTTACAGAATTGCTTTAGAAGATGGCAAGAATGATGGGGAAAAATCTGTTTGAAGCAAGAAGAAATATTTGGAGGGAGATTAATGGCAATGTGTCTCTACTGTAATTAAAAAATTTAAATATCTGCTGCAATTTTGATCAGTCTATGGATCTGTGTATACCCATAATCTAATGCGTACACTATAGTAAACTCCTCTATATAATACATCTTAGAGACGTTATTTGACCTTGAGCTGAATCAACAATTGGGAAATATAAGCACCATAAACTATACAAGTATACAGATTAAACTGCTGGAGATAGAAATGCAATACATTCCTTATGAAATTAAAAGATAGAAGAAACTATAAAGAAAACATGCTTAAACACATTTAGTTTGTACTCACATTTTAAATTTAGACCAAAATAGTGGCAACAGTGTATTTGAGAATTATTAAATTAACTGATGGTTATAAGAAAATTCTTGGAGACAGAAATTTTATACAATAAAAAGTATTTGGTTGTGAATTTTTTAATTAAATTTATTTTTGAGCAGTTATAGGTTCATAGCAAAACTAAACAAAAATTTCAATGATTTTCCATATACCTGCAATTGCCACATTTGCCTGGTTTTCTCCATCATCAATATCCCTCACCTCACCAGTGAGGCACACTATTATAACTGATGAGTCTGTACTGACTTATTAACATTCAAGTCCACAGTTTACAGGACAGTTCTCCCTTGGGGTTGAACATTCATTCTATAGGTCTGGATAAATTCATAATACGCATCCACCATAAAAATCTTTCATAAGTATAATGTAACAAAATACGTCGAAGAGCTATATGAAGAAAAGTGCAAAATCCTTAGTAAAGAGATCAAAGAACTAAATAAATGGAGAGATATTCCACATTCATAGATAGAAAAACAATACTGCAAGGTGTCAGTTCTTCCTGAATTGATCTATACATTCAATGCCATCCCAGTCAAAATTTCAGCAAGTTGTTCAGTGGCTATCAACAAGATGATTCTAACATCTACATGGAGAGGGAAAGACCTAGAATTGTCAACACATTTTGAAGGAGAAAAATAAAGTCAGAGGACGGACATTGTTCAACTTCAAAACTTTCTGTAAAGCTAGAGTAATTAAGATAGTGTATAGATGGCCAATAAATATATGGAAAACTGTTCAACATCGCTGGCCATTAGAGAAATAGAAATTAAAACAGCACTGAGATTTTTATCTTACTGCAGAAAAAAATGGCTATCATTAAGAAATCAAACAATAACAAATGCTGATGAGGCTACAAGGAAAAATGAACCCTTCTATAGTGTTGGTGGGTGTGAACTAGTACAATCATTATGGGAATCAGCATGGAGATCCTGAACTAACTAAAACTAGAAATTTCATTTGACTCAGCTATTCCCTTTTTTAGGTATCTTCCCAAAAGAGTTAAAGACATCATATTACAGTGATACATGCATATTCATGTTTGTGGGAGCACATTTCATAATAGCTAAATCTCAGAAACAGCCTACATGTCCATTAACAGACGAATGGATAAACAAAGTATGATATTTTAAACATAATGGGGTATCACTCTCAAAGAAGGTAAGTTTGACTCATTTGTAAGACAATAAATGCACCTGGAGACCATAATGTTAAGTGAAATAAAACAGATATACAAGGTTAAATAACACATAGTTTCTCTTATATGATAAACCCAAAACATAAAGAATAAAATAAAAGATAACAGGACATAAAGAGATCGATCTGTTGCAAAGGGAAGGAAGGCCAAGAGATGGAGGGAGGAGAAAAGAGGGAAGAAGGAAAAAGATATGGTACAGAATTAAGATGTCTTACTCCCTACGTGTAATGTAATCATTATATACTCTAAACATTTAGTAATAAATATTATAATGGAAAAAAGACCCTAGATATTAGCAAAAAAAAAAACAAACCAACTGATGTAACAGAACAGATACCCCCCAGAAATATATTTGAATAAACAAAATCAACACATCTTGACAAACAAAAATAATAGAGAAAATAGTCTATTTAACAAAAGACATTGACACAACCCAACATTTATATCTGCTTCCCAAAAAGGAATTTAGATACAAACCTTGCACCATTAACAAAAATTTACTCAAAATAGATCATAGACCTATATGTAAAATGCAAAATTACAAAATTCCAAGATAATAAAGATGAAAACTTATATGACCTAGGGTTTGACAATTTAAATATGGCACCAAACACATAACCTATAATTGAAAAATTCATTAGCTGGGCTTTATTAAAATTTAAAATTTCTGCTCTATCAATGTAACAAAATGAGAAGGTATAGATTAGAAGAAAATACTTGCAAAAGACATATTGGTAAAGTGTTGCTGTCCTAAATATACAAATAACTCTTAAAACTCAGCAATAAGAAAGCAACACAATTAAAAAGACTGAAGGACTTATACACTTCATCAAATTATATATATAGTTGAAAAACATATGAAAATGTTTATATCATATCTGAAAAAGGCAAATTAAAGCAACATTGTGGTATCATTATACACTTATTACCAGGGCCAAATCCCAGTTCACTGACAATACCATGTGCTGGTGAAATGTGTAACAACAGTAATTTTCATTCATTTCTGGTGGGAATGCAAAATGGTACAGCCATTTTGGAAAACAGTTTAGTGACTTACAAAACTTACCATTTTTTTTAAAAAAACTTAATGTCTTTTTAATAAATTAGTATTTTATATATCATTCCCTTCCTTTATTCTATTAAGATGGTATTTTAATCCATTCAGGCTGCTATAACAAAATACTTCAGACTAGGTAATTCATGAATAATAGAAATTCACTTATCACAATGCCAGAGATTAGGGAGTACAAGATCTAAATGCAGGCAGGCTGCCTGCCTGGTGAGGGGTCATTCACGCTACACACAGCACTCACGGATGGTACTTTGCTGGTGCAATTTCACATGGGAGCAAGGGACAAATAACTCTTTTGCACCTCTTTTTGTGAGTAGTTTTCCTGGGCAACTTAAAGGGCTGATTTCAACAAATTCTGATTGTACTGTATCAGAGAAACTTCTCTGCTATCCAATAAACCATAGCTAAGCCTTGTCTACCAGGGTCAGGTTCTCAAACCCTGCAAGTCAGTGGGGTTTCTTTCTTGAGTACTCTATTTCATCCCTAAAGCTAGTAGCTGCATTATACTTACTATACCTGTAAAGCTAACAGTGCTTTAGAACTGGTCTTCCAATAGTCTTTAGACTTCGTTTCATTCCTTACTAGCCTATCCCTTGTGACTCAACCAATGCTATAATTTTAAATTCCTTTAATTACATTTTCCATGTGTGAATTATGTAGGTTCTGTCTTCTGATTTGACTTAAACTAATACAGAGGCTGCACGTTCATCATCTGACCTACAAAATAATGCCTGATATGAGTTGAGTGTTACATAAATGAATTAGGAGGGAAGGTAAAGATGCATTTGGTTTTGCAAGTAGACACTATAAAAGGCAAAATTACATAAAGGCTAAAAATATATGCTTTGCAGGTAGAACAGGACTAGCCACAAACCAGTTCTATGTGTTTGAACAACTTATCCTAAGTTTCAAAATATTCATCTTCATCTATCTATTATGGATAACAACAGTAATTATTACATGCTACATGTTAATTAAATCAGATTTAATTACTCAAACGAGAAACTAGCTCATCATATCCACTGAATGACATAGGCAATGACTGCCACCATCATCGATTTATTTAAATGGTAAAAATGCTAGCATTTAGTATTCGTAATCTAAAAATAATACTTGTGCAAAGTAAGAGTTGCTCAGAATAAGACAGTGGGCAGCTGGAATGGAGAATGGAGCGCTGAGAAAAAAGCATTAACAAGGTAGAATCTATAGCATTTAGGTGGAGAAGACAAGTGAGCAAGAGGGTGTACTCACCAAATCAGCCTTATTCAGAATGTTATAAGGCAAAGATGGTAAATTCCCATTTGGAGGTATAAGTGAAATATCCATAGTGAGTTAAATTGCGTCCTGTAATCTAGGAATGTTTACCAGAACTGAAAAAAAGTTGCCAAACTACAAAATGAAAAACTCTAGACTGGGTATGGTGGCGCAGGTCTGTAAACCCAGCATTCCAGGAGGCTAAGGTATGAGGATCACAAGTTCAATCTCAGCCTGAGCCTCTTAGTAACTTCTAGAGTCTTTGTCTCAAAATAGCAAATAAAGGTCTGGGTTATAGCTCAGTATGAAGGTCCTGGATTTATTCTCTAGTAATGGAAAAAAACTATCATATATAAAACCATATAAATATAGGAGATACATTTTACACATTACTCTCAGTTTTACCAAATTAAAAAAAAATACTTTTGTGATTTGTGCCTAGATATTCCCCCAAAGCCTCACGCATTCATGAGGCAGGCTTTAGTTTGTGATGGACTCACAATGTCAGGATAAAGGTTGTGAGTGCTACATGTGCTCCAGGGCGGGTAGCTTGCATACAATATAAAAGACAGGAAGAGGTTTGTCTCTCTCTTCTCTCACTTGTTGCTTCTGCTATCTTTTGTCAACCATGAATTACTCTCTGTAAAACTACCCTGTCTTGGAGCCAGCAGATTATGGACTCAAACCTCTACAAAATGTGAGCTAAATAAACCGTTTTCCCTTTTAATTTTCGGTGTTGGGAATTTTCTTCCAGTAACAAGAAAAGTAAGACAAGTGCATAAATTTTTCTTTAATTTTGATAAATCACAAAATTAAGTCATTGATCCATAACAAAAACACTTTAATAACCTAAATTCATCCACATTCACTCTGGTGATTAGCTATTGTACGAATGAAGCTTATAGAATATAAAGGAATGATGCTTTAATACACCTCTCACACCATTCCATAATTGTTATACTAAAAATTTTAGTATATACTAAAAGCCAATTGATTGCTTTTAGAAGACAAATGTATTAAACTGTAAGACAGAAATATGTATGCATTTCTGTGGACAGAGATTTTAGCCCAGAAGAACAGGAGAATAAAAACATTTCTAGTTTTCCTGTCCTAGAGGTTTCCTCCAACTAACCTATATACATACATCCCTTCCTATTAAGCATTTCATGATAATATGAACATTCCCATTTGCATAATCCAATCACACTCACACAACACTGAATGAAAAAACAATGTACAGAATAGCACTATACATGTCAAACAGTATACTGGCAAGTACTATTGTTTACAGTTCAACTGACAAAATTGGTTGCTATGAACTTTGGAAGAATTTTAAACATTTAAAAATTATTTCTGGAATATCTCTCCCTCAAAGGCTCTGTAAAAGTTTAACCCCATTACTCTGTTGCAGCCTTAAAAGCACAAGGGTCCAAACTACATTTCAATAATTTTAACTAGCAAGTGGGCACGGGTACTCTTTGTTCTCTCACCAACTGTTCAATTCTTAATCTCCAGAAAGATTCTCTGTGTTTCAGATTTCAGATTAAATTTGGATACAGGTGGTACTATCACTAGAAGACAAATCAAGAATATGTACAATCCAGATGGAGAGGTTAAAATCTTTTGGACTCGCCTTTAGATTAACTAAACTTATAAAATCTATGTTTTAATAGCTGATTTTCTGGGGATCATAAGATTTTCTTTTGCAAATGCCCTCAATGGAATTAATGAGAAAGGGAGAGAAAAGCATATGCTTAAATGCCTGGGGGCATCTAAAACAAAGGAAGAGACTGCAGTTTATTAACGCAATTCCAGCACTCACAGCATACTACTTGCTGTAAATATTCCAGAATAATATTCACCACAGAATCAAATCTCTATAACTAATGTGATTACAGACTTTAAGATAGTGATTTTACCAACTAAATATTGGTCAAAATAGTAGCTAACATTTAGACATCTGCTTTAAAGGGAGGCATCTTTTCCACCTGCTTCTATGGACTACAAAGATACACTCTAGTTAACATATTACTGACAGGATGATGAGAAAGCTCCTGTCAGATGCTGGCCAGCTGGGTGTTTGAGACAAAATGCACAGCCCCAGCTGACTAGTTAGAGAAAGTCTGGTGAGGTACAATTATAGAGGCATATGACAAGGCTTCATGCCTGACTGATTTGAGAACCGATGACATGGCTTTAAACAGCAGTACTCCCTACCTATGGTCACAAAACAGCAATAAGTCAACTGATACAACCTTGTAATATCATGATTTATTCCTTTGTTTTGAATGTATGAGACTCTAATATGATGTTCTGGTAGTCTACTGAGATTCACTTGGGGCCTAAACATCTAAGGCCTGCCTACAGCATGCATAAAATCAATGTGGTTGTCCATGATTGCCAGAAACCATTCCATGTGTACTTGATAATGTATATATCAAAGAAATAAAACAAAACAGATAGTGTCCTAATTCATTAAACTCAAACATGAAAAAATACAATGGTTGGTTCTAACACTATGCTATACTATAGGAAATGAGAGGAAACCCTGTTGTAAATTTTTAAATATAATAAAGGTCTCAGTATTTTTGCTTACATTATCTTAAAGCTATTTTTTTTATTTTGTTGGGGCTGAGGATGCAGCTCAGTTAGAAGTCTTGCCCAGCATGAATTCCTGCTGGGGATTTAGCTCAGTGGCATAAGCACCTGCCTGGCAAGTGTGAGGTCACGAGTTTGATCCCCAGTACCAAAAATAAAAATAAAATAAAATAAAATTTCTAACACAATAGAATTATAAATGTTAAGATACTTTAACTTGTATGTGTTATAATAACAATTAAAATTTTGCTATAGATTTAAAAGATGATCAAGAGATAAAACAATTTATATTAATTAGGTCTGTATGATTCATAAAAAAATACAAAAAGCTTAAAACCATTATACTAATTAAATTCATTAATAATTATTCTTTCTTGAAAATTTCAGAGCTTCTATTAAGTTCTTTTTGTATAATAGGGTAACGCTAATTCATGTTGTAACACTAGTCCCTGACCTTAAAATGTGACTATGCATGGAATTTATAGTTAGCATATATATGCAGCATGTTTATAGCACATATATAGTATATATGATAAGTATTCATAATAGACGTAAAGCAGGAATCCCTTACATAAAAAGGATGAGAAGATTATGAAAGTACACTTGAATCATTTATTTTCTCATCCTTTCTGTGACAGAGATTGAACCAAGCCAAAGCTGGTAACTTAGAGGATATTATCAAAGAGTTTTCATGAATTGTCAGAAACAATTGGTATTACACTGACCTTCAACACATGAAACAATTCCCTGTGTAGTACCAAACTTTCTAATAATTCGTTTTTTAAATCAAGTACTGAATTAAAAGCTAGGCATGTTAGCTTTTATTCTAAGTCACAGACCTAGACTATTATAAAATTGCAATTAATAAACATTAAACATTATCCTAAGAAAGTTGCAGATACAACCCTAAGTATATTATTTAAATGTATGTATCTCCTTAATCTTTCTAACAACTCTATGAAATTAAGACTATTATTTACCTCACTTTATAGGTGAAGAAACCAAGTCAAACAGAGGTTAACTATCCATTAAGAAAGGGAAATAAACTAAAACAAAAAAATAAACAAATTTTTAAGAATATATAAGCAGATTTTTTTCTACTGTTCCCCTATATAGTGCAGCTTATACTTCATCATGTATCTTATTGCTTTATCTTCTTCCGATCTCTTCTTAAATTCTAAGAAAGGCATTCCTTCCACAACCACCTAATATGAAATAAAAACCTGCTCCTCACCTTCTACCCTGACACACACTTTATTCTTTATCCCCTGGTACTCATCACCATATGACAGAATATCTATTACCTATTAAAATCACTAAACTGTATTTTTTGAATTGTAGAGTAATGGAAATGACTCAAATCATAGAATCAGGAGAACTGGTTTTCACATTAGCTACCTACAATAAGCCTTGGGATGACCATTTAATTTCGAAATGCTAACTTCTCATTGTTAAAATTCTAAATAGAGACTTTAGAAAAATCTTAAAACTCCTTCTATTCTGTAATACTATAGAAGGAAATTTTATTTCTATTACAGGAAAATAAAATATTAAAAATACGATTTTATTTTCATCAAATAAACCCATTTGTAGAAATGCAAATTCATGGAATATTCACAATGGTTTTTAATATTCCATAGATTACTCAAAATGCTATTTAAATTTGTTTTAAAAATTTAAAGTTGAATATTTTAAGTTTTTATGCTTCGTAGAGAAAAAATTATGAAACACAGTAAAATATTTTGAACATTTTTGAATGACCTAAGAAAATCATTTTGTACTCACTGCCTTTACCACAGAAGTGAAGACTTTCCAAAAGAACATCTGAGTGTCATAAAACCCATGATTAATAAAAAATGCTACTTTGACTTTTAAGTTATTATCAGTCTGAAGAGCTCCTCCTAATCAGAACTATTATAGAATCTACTCCCGAACCACTACTTAGCAACACAGATGAATCTACCTATTACCAGGTTAGGATAGCAGCTATTATCATGGCCCCTGATTTCTTTCAAGCAGGCTCCAATGGAAAAAGCCACAAGTGAATAATAATCTCATAATAGCTCTTATAATAGCTCTTAAGAATTCTTTATATGGTTGAAGGCAGTAAAATGAACTCAAGAGAGAGAGAAAAAAAATACCTCTCATCTTCTGATAAGAAAAAATAATTAACCTGACTTAATGCATCTGAGAAGGCCTTCTATAAATCATTTTGTACTTCAAGAGCTGGATTAAAACCATATATATAAATGTAGATATTGTCTTATAAGTACACATAGCACATTTCTAAATCTGCAAAGGTTTTTAAGTCTTTTTGTGAAACACTCAATACATGCTACTTAACAGTAGAAGTGTGAAGTACTTACAGTGCTTAATTTGCTAGAGGTAATAATGATGCGCCTCTCATGTAGCATACTGGCGTACAGTTGCAGCATATTGTTCACGTCCACAGCAACAAAATATTCTGTGAGATTTCTCTGTACAAGTGAAAAATAACTGTGTAAGTTATAGCTCATGGTGAATACAAAGAAAAACATTTTATTCAATTACCAGGGGTTCAAAGGTGGAATTCATTAAAATAATTAAATTTAACTTTCTTCTGCTGCCACACAAAACATACAATATTCTACTATTCTTTGAAGCATAACCCTATTACACAAAAGTGTTTCTCAACGGGTGATCAGAAAACCAAATATTTCCCTGTCTCCCCTATTCAAAACACACCAAGTATTTGAAAAGAAGCTGATTTCCTAGGCCCCAGCCTAAACATTCTGTGTTACTATCTTCCGAGAATGGTCCCAAGAATCTGATTTTTAAACAAATTCTACTATTGCTGACTGTTATACACTGATGTTTGTCAGAATGCTACTCCATAAGAAAACACATTTGAGCCTTTTCATATTTGTTATTCACTTTACAGTTAAAACCACTGTTTCCTACTGTGTACTATACACAAGACAGCCAAACCATGAGGCAGGGTGAGATGCAGACTTTGCTTCTTTACTAAAGAAAATCCCTTATTTATATCCCACATCAGGCTTGCTTTATACCGTTGCACCCAAATATAATATGATATTCTAACTTGGCTCCTTAACACTCAAAAAGGGATAATTTTTAGATGAAGATTTCTCAACACAGAATAGTGCTTTATGTGTCCATCCTTGCTTTCTTTTTTCCCAAAACAGGACCTCTTTCAAAATAAAATGTGTCAACATAATACAAAACTTTGTATTCTCAAAATGAGCATGGTGGCACTTGCCTACAATCCCACCACTCTGTGAGGCTGAGGAAAAATGATCACAAGTTTGAGCCTACCCTGAGCAATTTAGTGAGACGGTTTTAAAATTCAAATTTTAAAAAGGGCTGGTATATTTTCTGTGGTACTTTTCATGAGAATGTTCGCCTCTGTAAAATATTCAAAGCAAAGCTCTCTTTTCATGTGACATTTTTTAAATGAAGTGACCAGTTATTTGTTAGTAAATGTAAGGGCATGTTAAGAAGAGAAAGCAGAAGGCAGTACCATTAACTTTGCATCAGATACTGAAGTGAAGGGTTACTAAGTTAAGGGATGGTCAACGGCCCTTAAGGAAAACCTAACAGCAGGTACCTTGCCCCTAGCACACAGGACTCAAGACACAGATCTATTAGGGGACCTGAAAGCTCTGACTGTCTGTTTCAGGCTCATATTTACAGTAACTCAATTGATAGTGGCTGACTGAAAGACCTTTTTCGTAGGGTTTCACATAATTCATCAGTATTAATTAAACAGTTTTTATCTGATAGTCTTGATTGGATACTAGAAAATTTATGCTTGCCTTCTTGGTCTCCACTGATTACTCATGCAAGTTTAGAAAGCAAATACTGAGCAGGTTTGAAAAAGTATTTGGAAAAACAATAAATAGTTATCTGGAAATATTTTTTCCTATTGATTTTTCCTTCACTTTTGATTGAATCTCAGGCCCTAACTGAATATATATGTGTATGTATGTATATGTATGTATATATGTGTGTGTGTGTGTGTGTGTGTGTATATATATATATATATATATATATATATATATATATATATATATCTGAATAATATGACCTTACCTAACTATTCCAAATGATAGAAACATAGTTTCTCACAACATTTTTCTTATCAACAACAGCTATTAAGAAAGGTATAATGGAGTAGAGGAAAAAAGATAACATTACAAAAACAATTACAATGTATCTCATTTCTCTACACAGAAATGTATAAACAGTAAGATTAAAATAAATAAAATTTGTAATGTAAGTAGAATAATGAAAGTAAAAATCAGAAAACTTACACTCTCAGGTATTGTGGGGAGTCCAGTTATATCAGGGGCAATGAAGTAAGAATGCTAATCAGTAGAAATAAATCATAAAGGAAAAGAATTAAAATTTGATATTATATTTAATGTAGGTTAAAATAAAAATATATTGCCTAAATTAATACATTTTAGGGACACTCAGGATTTGCTGAATTTGAGACACTCTTTCATGAGATAGCAGGTTTATTGGAATTAATAACTTTCTCATATAAAAAGTTATTGGTTAAAATGCTTTATTTTAAAATAGGAAAGAAATAGAGTAAGAATCTTGGTGAAAGCTTCAAGGTAAAAAAAAAAAAAAAAAAGAGTATATTACCAAGCAAGATAGAATGATAGATAATAAAATTTTACTATTTTGTAAAATAGAAATAATTTTCTCATGTCATTTGTTCTTATCAACAACAGATATTAAGAAAGATATAATGGAGTAGATAAAAAAGGTATATGTATATAGTAATAAACATACAAATATGCATATTATTAAAACATACATAGTTTAGGTAAAACTGGTAAAATAAAGCATGCTAACCCAAAAACACACTAAAATCTATTAAGTTTACCAAGTTTTTATCATAAATCATGGCAAATCTCTTCTATAAATAACAGCCAGTGCATAATTCAGAAGGCAGCAATAGTATAATGTTTAGATGTTTAAAACTGTAGTACTCATCTTGGAGTATAATTCTCTTATATACACCACACAAATCCTAACTGACTTTTAAACTGTACAAGCAATCAAGTCATTGAAATATTTATATAAAAAATTACATTATGTATATTCCCTCATTTTTCTCATAACATTTACAAGTTTTATCATCCAAATCAAAGTAGAACTTAATCAACAAACATGGTTTATTTTCTGTTCATATTAATCTACAAAATTATTTAATATCTTAATCACATCAGGATATAATTAAAAATTATAGCTGGAAAGAAACTATCAAGCCAGTATGTGAGCACAAATTCAACTAGTCAGAAGAAGGTTAATTAATACAGTCAGAAGGCATCATTTTCCAATTTGGAAAAACAATATGAGGTAAGTCACAAGATAATCTTGTGACCAAAACTGTGACAGGAATGTCATGCTATGAATGCAATTTAAGATTACTACTCAGAGATTTAATCTCTATTAACCACCCTTATTTGTGGTTTGATAGCACTGTATTTCATAAATCTGTATTATAACATCATTAAAAGTTAGTATAAACAGAAAATATATGCCAAGTGATTAATTTTTAAGAGTCAATTTATAACTTCTCAGGGGAATAGAGTCAATTTTAAAGACTTAGAGAAAGAAATAATGATTGTTCCCCTTTAATGCTGATTTTTAGAAGCCAATGTCCTTTTAACTCACCGGTATTAGTGAGAGCTGATCTTTCAGAATTTGCTCACTGGCAATAAATATCTCTTGATTCTTATAATATATGAGAGAAAAAATGAATATTTTACTTTCATGGGGAAGCTTTCCTAAAAATTTTCTGTGTATTTGAGACAAATGCATACAGCTATATTACCCACTGAAAATACTGAATAACAATTGTTCTAAATGCTGATTTGCTAATTCCATGCTATAAAAAAAACCCAAAGAAAATATTTTAATTTCATCAAAGTACAGAATGCGGTAGATATATAATGCTTTTGAAATACTGCTTTTTAAACATTGCTTAACACATTAACTTTTATAAAATTTCTGATATTCTAATAACTACTACTCACTTGCAGGAACAAAAAATTTCCATCATTGATTTTAATCTGACAATGAAAACATAAAATCTGTCCTACTAGATAAACATTCTAGAACAAAATTGGTTATCATTCAGACTAGAATACTTGGCCCATAACATTATCTGTTTCTGAAAACAAACAAAATTATTAATGAACCTTATACAAAGGCAAACAGTCGCTTTTACCAGTATGTAACATAACACAATCTGAGAACAAGTGTATAAGATTTGAAAACTAGAAAGCCTAGGTATCAAACAAGTACTTCAGCATCACCACCATCAGGTAAATAATCAAAACCACAATGTGTTAGCACTTCAACCTAGTTAACATAATAATAATGTGTTAAGGAGGATGTAGAAAAATGGAAACTGTTATACACTGTTGGTGAGGATGTAAGTTATTACAGTCATTACATAAAACATTACAGAGGTTCTACAAAAGACTAAAACTGTAACTGCTGTTTAACCCAGCATTCCCATCATTAGACGTGTACCTACAGGAAGAGAAATCAGTCTACTTACAATTCCATGTTCACTGCAACACTATTCACAACAGCCAAGATATGAAACCAATCTAAGTGCTTCTCAAAAGTTACATGGATTTTTGAAATTGGGGTACATATCCATAACTTAACACTAGTCAGCCATAAAAAATGAAATTCTGTAATCTGAGGCAATATGGATGAAAATTAAATAAAAGTTGTATGCATTTGTCTTAGTTACTTTTCTTGTTACTGGGAGAAAAATTCCCAACACCCAAAATTAAAAGGGGAAGAGGTTTATTTAGCTCACATTCTGTGGAGGTTTCAGTCCATAATCTACTGGCTCCAAGGCAGGGTGGTTTTACAGGGAGTAACTCATGGTGGACAGAAGATAGCAAGAACAACAAGCGAGAGAAGAAAGAGACAAACTTCTTCATGTGCTTTGTATTACATGCAAGCTACCCACCCTGGAACACATGTAGCCCTCACAACCTTAATCTTAGCCCGATACAAAATGGCAACCATATTATTTCACTCATATATGGATCTAAAAACTTTGATCTCATGGAAGCAGAGACATCAAGTGTAATCACCCTCATGCATCATTACACAGTGGATACCTCCATCACACTACGTCCTAAATATAAATAATTATTGTATGTCAATTTAAAAGGAAATAAAACATGTCAAAAAAGAACACATTTTTCTTTATTAATATTATGCAATAGCTGCTGCCATTGTCTTAGCAGCTATACTATTTCCCTCAGCTACTTAACAAACTTTATGATCACTTAACAAATGTAATACTTTCAAAGAAGGATGACTTAGTTTTGGGTTTTGTTTTCTGTTTTGTTTTGTTTTTGGTTTTTTTAGAAAAGCCAAAGCTTTTCTTTTTTCTCCACTGCTCCGCTGCATTAGCACTAATACTGCATTCTTTTGGCACTGATGATCTATGAATTTCTTCTCATTCTTTTAATAATTTCCTTTTTTTTCCTTAATGTCTGATTGTGCAACATCATCTATTCTCCAACTGCTATAACTTACATCTGCTGATAATTGCCAAATTGGTGTTTAAAAAGTACAGTTTATCTTGAGCTTTCACCTCACTCATCTCCAAACAACCCCTAAACATTTCCACTTTAGCAGTATGTAATGAAAGAGAGTTCAGACATAAGGCACCAGAGGGTGAAGGGGAGATAGAACATTTTAAGCTTTGTCTAAAGACAGACAGTTTACAGAGCTTCAGTGCAAAAGGAAAGTATGATGTTAATTCTAGAAGCTGAGAGTACACTGAGACCAGAATAATGAACTTAGGAAAAAATAGTGAGACCAAAAAAACTGACTACAGGTAAGAAGTGGATAGTTCTAATAGCCTGGCCAATCATGTAGATGAATTCTATATAATAACTTTTTAGCTGGGGACTTGATTATATAGTTTAAGGCAGTCTGATCTGGAAATCTTTTGAGGAAAGGACTGAAAGACAAGACTGTAAGAACAACTTTGAAGTGTCACACACATAAACTAGGATGGTGATAGTAGAAATTTTAAAAACTGAGTGATATAAGAAAATATTATTATTATTAAATGAAACTAGAGGACAAAATTTAGCAAGAAAAAAGTTATCAAAAAAGAATTTAAGAATGACAGTTTTCTTATCTTGAAAAAATTCAAAACCTTAATTATATATCTTTCAAGTTATTTATTCTTGCAATATTTTTATATCATTAAGTTTTTTCTTTATTGAGACAAGTTTATTATTATTTTGGAAAAAATCAATAAAATATGTTAATTCTATTTGACATACCAAATTATTGGTGACTATTAATGAAAACATTCACAACTTATTTTCACGAAATCTGAACATTTACAAAACTGAATGTACTTTTAGATACAGATGGCACAGTTCATTGAATGTATTTATTAACAGTAAATAACCTATATCCTACCAGGGTTTCTGTTTTGACAACTACATCCATATTTCTAGTGTTTTATGATCACATTTGAAGATGTACTTAAGTATGAGGAAAGAGAACTCCAAATCCAGAATTTTCATTAAGCACTGTGTTTGCTTTTGAGGTAGCATGTACGTGTGTGTGCACGCACACACATTCCTTTACTATACATGGACTACAATGAAAAATTAATGTTCCTCACAATCAAAATGTTCTTACAAATTGTGTTATTTTCAATTCATAATAAAGTTTGTTAATTCTGCAACTTAATAGCTACCAAAATACACAAGTAATATATCAAATTTGACAGTTACAACATGTCAAAGCCTTAATACTATTACTTACTAACACTAGTAACATCACTCTCTTTTTTTAGAAACTTAAGTGACTTGGCAAATGATTTCTATGAAGTACATGTGCTCTTAAGTGAAAAATTATTATGACTCCAAAAACAAATTGGTTAAGTACTTACCATACTCAAATTGACAGAAGTGTTTGCTTTTGGTACTGGGTGGTTATAGAGTGATTTGAGAGTTTCATTCAAATCATTTTCCTTGAATAAATAAAAGCATATTCAATAAATAAAATATATGCCAAGAAAACAATAAAAAATACCCTTATACATTGCTGGTATGAACATAAAATGCTACAGGCACTATGGAAAATGGCAGGGCAGTTTCTCAAATAATGACACATAAAATTATTATATTACACAGCACTTATATTTGTAGATATACTAAAAAAACCTAAGAACTAGAAGTGATATTTGTACAGCCATCTTCCATAGAAGCACTGTTCACAGTAGTCAAAAGGATGTAACCTAAGCAAATGAATAAATATACACATACAGTAGGATATGATCAAAAATTAAAAAGCAAATTCTAACATATCTTATAATATGAAAATCTTGAAGACATTTTGATAATTAAAATAAAACAGTCACATAAGGACCCTGTGTGATCCACTCATGTGAGGTAAATAGATTCTACAGGTACACAGTACAATAGTGGCTGCCAAGGAAGGGGAAGGGGAGGAGGAGGAGAAAATGTAACAGGTTATGTTTAATAGATAGAGTTTCATCTCAACTGGAAAAATTCTAGAGATGGTTGGTACTGATGGTTGCACAACAATGTCAATGTACTTACTGACAAACAATACACTTAAAATGCTTAAAATGGTAAACTTTATGTTACGTACATTTTAACACTATAAAAACAAGAGAGAAATAGAATAACTTACCAATTCCTTAGCCAAATAATCTGCCAGAGTATTTAGAAGCTTGTAGTATACTTCAAACCATGGCAGATAACTGTAAAAAAATTTAGGTAAGTATATCTGTATCTAAAACTATAAATTGTCTAAAACCTGTAAATTAAAATTTATAATCAAGAAACAAGCAGAGCAAATGAATTTATTTTGTTTCAAAGCAGTTGATAGAGGAAAACAATTTTTTCAAAAAATTGTATCCTGTCTTCAGATACAACATGAGTTTCAGAAAAATTTTATTTATTATCTATTTTCAGTTCCATAAAATAAGATCAAAATTAAAGTTATAAGAGTTTTTATTACATACTTTATGTTAGAGAATCTAAAAATACTTAATGCTATTTCATAGTTATCACTAAAAGCATTCATAAAATGAAATTTAATCCATCTATTACATTAAAACTAATATTAAAAGCTTTTAACCCAATATATAGGGCCAGGGATTTAGCTCAGTGGCATAAGCACCTGCCTGGCAAGCGCAAGGTTATGAGTTTGATCTCAGTACCAAAAAAAAAAAAAAAAATATATATATATATATATACACACATATATACATATGTATATATACCTGTATATATGTGTATATATATGTATATATATGCATACAATTACAGTACTGTATCATTTAATTATAAGTATATATTGTGAGAAATATATCCTTAGGCAATTTCCTCATCTGCATATCACAGAATGTACTCTTTCAATCTAATAAGACTTCAACGTTACTGAGTAATAGCATCTTGTGATACTACCATTGTACAAGTTATCTGTCACTGACTTACTCACCACTTTGCAGCACAGAACTGTATTTCTTTGCAAATATACTTAATTGAGTATATCATACTATAGAGTTATATATTTAATTCAGCCTTCAGAAGTTATATTTAAACAGGATGGTAAATCTTAAACATCAACATATATATCAGAAAGTCTATTCTAAAAAGTGTAAAAACTGGAAGAATAGAATATATCATACACAGGTATGAACTCGCCATAATGAATATGATATTTATGTATATCTAAAGTGTACCAATAAGTTTAATTTTTTAAAAAGTATAAAAACTGTAAATTGCTCTTAGACAAACCCCATTTAATTCATTTTCCCACATCAAAGTACTCTTTTCTTTAAGAGAATAAAGCCAACCAAAACAAAACAGTGAAAGTGATGGAGGACTTAAAAAAAAGCTAATAGGAAATCAATAATGGCTGCCATAATGCCTCTGGTTATTTACAAAATAGCTCTCCATACCATTTTAAGAAAGCTAAAGAGTAAATCTAAACTTCGCTTATATGAAAGATCTATATTCTTTATTAACAAATTGAAATATTGATTCAAAGTCTGCCCAAAGCTTTCAATTTAATGTTTATTAAAATAAATAATTTCTATACAGAAACATAGAAAATCACAGTATATATCACTGTTAATTATCAATTAAAAAATACTATTCTCTCCAAACCATTAGTATAATAAGATATTTTAAGAGACCATATTATACTTTTGCTGCGTGATTGCTTACAGTTAATACTATGTGCATAAAACATACTAAGATTTTAAAAATTAATGAATAACACTTAAAAAGCATTCTTTCAGAAATTTGTCACATAATTTTAGTGATTAATTATGCTTTTCAATCAGTAGCAACCTAAAGTCACAAAAAAGAGAATGGCTATGGAAACTACAGCATTTTTACTCTGCAGGATAAGACAGAAGTCTTTAAAATGATAATTACAAATACAGGTAATGTTTAAAATGCCTATAATATTTAATCTTATTTACTCAATTGTGGTCAAACTTAATGAATTGGATCTATGTACTTATTTCTGTGACCTCTAGAAGTAGCATTAAATGACAGAATATAAATATAAAAGGGCACAGACCAGTAAGTATAGTGGATATAGAAAGAAATAACAATTTGGGTATATAATTTTATAAATAGAGTGAGCAAACAGAATGATAACCGACAGCAGGATAGAAGAAATCAAAATCTAAGTGTGAACGAAAGGAAAACTAATCAACTAATATGCAACCTACACAAATGTGAAACACTAATTGGAAATCTCTCTTTAAAAAAATCATTATAAGGTGTTATTTTCTTGGTATAAACTTACCACCACACATTCAGTATTTCCAGTTCAGTCTGGTACCTTATTCTTAAATATAAATTATTCCAACCACTAGAAGTATGAAGAAATACAGACACACCTTTATGTCTAATGTATAATAAAAATGAAAGTAGAAACTTTTCCTTAATATTCATAGGACCTCTGAATACGGAGCAGGATATTAGTAAACAAAATTAATTTTTGAAAAGGAAAAACACTAGAGAACAAGTAAGGACTCTCACAAATTTACAACATAGTGAGTTGAAGTCCAGTATGGACTACATAGCAAGACTGTGTCCTACCAAAAAAAAAAAAAGGCTGAAAAAAAATTAAATCAATAGAAAAGTAGAAAATAACAGAAGAAAAAAATGTTAAAATATCATGGCATCATCTCCATATCATGTAGTTGTAACTGTATTTTTCCCTACTGAGGGACGAGAAGAAGGGAGGCAGACAGACAGAAATAGAGACACAGACAGAGAGAAAGAGAAAGACAGACAGACAGACAGAAACAGAGACAGAGAGAGAGACGAAGAGAGGAATTTCTTTCTTAAAAGTTTTTCTTGAAATTACTTGAAAATCCAGACAGTAGTCTCCTGACTGAAAGAGCAACTGAATAGTACAATGAATTGAGTCAAACCAAAGCATCACCATGAAATTGCAGAACAGGGGATAGAAAAGTGCCTAGGAGTTTCCAAAGAGACAAAACAGGTAATGTGCAAAGTGACTTAAGTTCAATATGCCACTAAATCTCTCAAAAGCAACACAGGAAGTTAGAAGACAAAGGTCTTTAAAATACAGAGGTTAACTTCTTTGCACCAAAAATTATCACAATAGTGTGAAGATATACTAATAAGTATTCTCAGTTATTAAAGACCTCAAAAAAATCACCTCCTAAACCAACATAAGGATTACCACACAAAATTAGGGAATTAAGAAAAAGGAAAAGAATCACACAAGAAAAAAGAAATGTAAGACCATGGAAAAATAGTCCAAATAGGGCTGGGGATTTAGCTCAGTCGCTTAAGCTCCTGCCTGGCAAGCATGAGGTCGTGAGTTCGATCCCCGGTACAAAAAAAAAATAGTCCAAAGATTAGAGTTTTACAGAGGCCTAAACAGCAAGCAGTCCAGATTTTAGGAAGAATAAAAGCTTCCCAGAAAAATTCAAGAACAGGATGTTTACAACAAGCATGTTGACAGTTTTGTATGGGACTCTATACATAATTTTGGATAGGGTTGTGAAAAATTGTGAAAACCTCTGAAGAATCTGAAAACCAGAAATGAATATTGATAGTCTCAATTTTCATATTTAGGTTATTCAATTCTTTTAAATCCTCACTTTTAGATAGCTATTCTGCTATATTCTTCATTTACAAAAAAGGCAGTAATTCTTAAAATTACTAATACCATTTCTTCACTTATGAAAAAGATCAGTAATTCTTAAAATTACTACTACTACTTTTTCAATTAGCATTGCAACAGTATAAATTACCACATCATAGTTTCTGTACTCATTCTAATTCTAAACCCAATTTTCATGGACATGTCCTTCTACCAGGACATACTATAGTTTACATTCATTTCATATTCACATTATGAATTTTATCAGCCTGAAAAAAATTGGTATTTCAAAAAAACTTCAATGGGTCATGTAGTTCAGACTATAGCTCAGGTAAAATGAGATCTAATGTAAAAGGAATGCACTCATCTGTTCCTATCCTGCTTTCAGGAGCCTTAGAAAAAGTGAAATTTATTGTTTTTAGATGATTACATGTCTGTCTGCAATTCTTACACTGTCACTTTCACCCTATTTAATGTAAAACCAAATTTAACCATGATTCTTCCCTAGTCCACTATAAAAATAAAATATACAAAACATAATTATAGGTCAAGATAATATTTTTCTCTCTAGGATAAACTCATTAATGATCATTTAAATGTTTGGATTCCTCACTTAGTATTTTTTTCATTGGTTATATTCTTTCAATTTCCTTCAAACTGTGAAGATAAATTAGAAACCAATTTTTCATTAGATACCTGCTCTACCCACAGAAAAATAACTTAGCTGTAGGATTATTTATTCATGTGTTTTATAAATGACAAATGAATAAATAATGTTTAAAGTATCCATACTTAGATTACTTTAAAATATCTTAAAGTTCTCATTTGTACTAGGTATTGTGTTATCTACAGAATTATTAATATTGTAAGAATCAGCCATACTAACTTTTACTGAATTTCATGCTGACATCAGACTATGATCTCATCTGTACATGAAACTATCACTGTTTAAAAGCAAGCTTCACCTTTATGGGATATTTTCAACACTCATATCTAAGGCCAAAATGTATTTGGGGATTATAACTTGCTAATTAGTTATATGCCCATCTGGAGGACAGAAGAGAGACTCTAACAATTACAGAATGTTATGTATTAAAATAACTGAATGTACAGAGCGTAAAGCTTCTTAGCACAAACTATATGTGTAAAGAGTATGATGTGTACTTAGTATGTGTTACTTGTATTGATTTTTACTTTGATGTATATTTAACTAATCTAAGATAAAGCCAATTAAGAGGTATCTTAATATGAAGTTTAATATGGTGAACATTTAAATTTCTTAAAGTTATTATAACAAAAGACACACTGCCATTAATCTCCTTCAAAAACATTTTCCCTCGCTTGTATATCCCATTGTTCTTGCCACTTTATGAAGCAGTAAGGAAAAATTTTCTTTCGTGAATGTCTTTAGTTGTGCTATCACGGCTGCCTCAATGGACTGAACTTATACAAAACTTTTACCTCTCATCTGTAATTCCAGTATGTGGGAGATGAAAGCAGGAGGACTGTATGAATTCAAGACCAACCTGGGCTAGTGAGTTCAAGGCTAGCCCATTCTACAAAGCAAAACCTGTCTTTAAAAAATAGAAAACAAAACTCAGAAAAAAGAAAAATTAAAAAAAAAACTTTTACCTTTCATGATTAATGTGACTTTTTGACTTTGTGGAAGAGTCAGAAGTCACCCAGTACTAGATCCAGTAAATAAGGTGGATGAGGACAGATCAGTATGTTTTTACCAGACTGCCTTTTCATTGGGTGGCACTCAGCAGAGGCATTCACATCTTGTAATCATGAAAGAGGACTTCCAGAACTGATTCAGAAAGTGCTAAGACTGATGGGATAAATGGGTTCCAACTGAGGGAGAGTATCTTGCAGGGAACTATTATCAATGTGTCTTTTACTATTATATTTTTTAATGTAAACATTCACATATATTTTGGCCACAGCTCTTATTTTTGGTCATAGGCTATCAAATGGTAAATCTGGAATTAAAATTCTTATCAGCCTGATTGAGTAATATATGCTCAGTGTTTCACTGCAGACAGCCTATCACCCAATGTAGGAATCCATATTTAAAATATCCAACTTTTAAATAAATATATCCAATGACTGGATATTTTTCAGACACTTAAATAAACTCAATAAGATTCACTCTACTTTAATTCTAAAACAGCTTAGCTACAATTTCTACCTACTGAGGCAAACTGTAAATTTCTAAATTTGTTTGTGTAATGTTAAGAAGATTACTTTTATGTTTTCTAAATTATTTTAGTTTATATGGGCAAACTTCTCCAATCTGTGTAATTAGACCCTTTCATCTAACAATTTGGTACTTCCAATTCCAGGTTTTGGTATTCCTTTGGTTCATTAATGTGGTTACAGAATTTTGGCAATGGTTTAATCTGCAACATGGTATAAAATGTCTTCCAAAATAATACAAATCCTATAACAGACTAAATATGACATTTAAACTCAATCAGAAGACCCAGAATTGCATAATGCAAATAAAATTCTCTCTATATTTTATTTTTGAAATGGTGAGACATTCATTCTCACTATTTCTCCCTATGATACACTAAGCGCTATCACTGTAAAAAACCAAGTATAGTCACATACTCCATGCTCTTTGTGAACTCATGCTGGTTCTTAATGATAACTAGCTCCCTGTGAAGAATATATATCAGTCACACTTTTTAAGAAAAATATCACTTATGTCAAACTGGAACTAATCTTTAACCTAGCCATGTTCCTTGCAATGTCAAGAGACATTTCTGTTACAGGGCAAGCATATACAGCATATACAGAGAGGATGCAGGGTGCAGTTAGTCCAAGGGCACAGCTTGTGAGGTCAACAGTTTTGTGGTTACACTTGTTGTTATTGAGTAAGTTCTCAATTAAGCATCAAATAATTTACTTCGAAAACCTATTTCCTGTTCCATTAAAACTTTTTTTAAATTGCAATACTAGTCACAAATTTTTCTCTATACAATTAATACAGTTGAGAAGTGGCATCTATCTTTGGATGTTCCAGATGCTACTCAGATCACTACACTTAGCCAAACTTGAGTGACTTACCTGTTCCTTGCAGGTAACTGAATTTACACTGAAACAAAGCAATTGCTCAACAGGAAATCCTACTGCTAATTTTCTTTCCTGACAGGAGAACTGTCCAATATATAAAAAAGAGCACAACTTTGGTACTTTATCTAAATACCATTCTACAATTAAAACCAAAACATGTAGCAAAAATAACATCCTTTTTAAGAAAAGAGAACTATGACCAAAACTTTAGATATGAATATAAAACACATACCATAAAATATTATAAGTTTACTGTAACCAAGGAAGAAATGCTATTCTTACGTCATTTTCCTGATTTCTGAGGTAAATTTCAAACAATATTATGCTCAAAGAAATTTTTAACTCACATAAAACCTCTTAAACTAATTATCAATAAGCTACAGTGTTTTTCCTCAATCTTACACTGAAAGATGTACAAAATCTGTTTTTATTAGTATATATTTGTAACACAGAATAATGGGGAATCATTTTGATACACTGGAATATGCATACAATATATTTTTATTACCTTCCCTTTACCCCCTACCCCTGCTTTTTCTTGCCTTCCCAGTTCCTTTCCCCATCACTAAAATCTACCTTCTGGTTTCCACTTACTTCTCATTTTTTTTGTTCTGAAAAAATAATCCGTTTAATTGGAAAAAACCCGGGGATACTACTCTACTCCCCTAGATGAGGGGGTAAGGAGATGACCCCCTTTACTTCTCATTTTTGAAAATCTGTCTGTATTACAAACAAACACAAAAATCTTATAAAGTTAAAAACAAATACTCCATATATAGCAAAGATTTAATATATTTGCTTAAATATTTAAAAAGAAACACAATTTCTTTAATAAAAAATAAAGATGAATATCACAGTATTCCAAACAAAAAGGTGAAATAAATACATTAGGACAATTATTTTAAAACAAAAAGTTGATTTGTAAGATTATTTCCTTAATTTAATATTAAGACATAGGCCAAATACAGACATAGACACAAATAGACACAGATACATAGATTATATAAAAGCATGAGCCCATTTTATGACATAAGAAGACTTCCTTCCACACTTGTACTTCCACTACAGAGCTGATAAAACTTTTACATTCAAAAGTCAAAGGTTAAATAAAGAAAAGGAAATGTTTTTTGTCAAATAGTCAGGTAACTACTAACAGTCTGAGTGATCAGCGGGAACCTAACTTACACTAATCAAATAAAACTAAGGAAACTGCTTTTCCGTAGAAAAACCTCTAATGTCTAGAGGCTGTCTGGAAAATTGACACTAAATGTGTAAAATTGAAACATTCTGCTTCTAAGGGATTTGCCCAAAGGAAGAGTGTGTAAGCTTTAAGTTTGGTATGAGTTAAAGGAGCAAAGGGAACTACAAAGGCCCCAAACATAAATCTGTCTTCCTTATTGGAGTATTTCATTTTGAACCCTTGGCGACAATTTTATAGTTGTAAAATTATGTTAATCAAATTAAGAACAAAAGGTATTTCTTGCATTTTGCTAGCATATGTAAGCAATTCCATACACAAATGATGGTAAACTTTAAATTAGTAATATCTCAGGATATTTCTGAAATCATATTAAACTACAATAGACATTTCAGAGAAAAAAACTAAAGCATGTAACAGTGGCTCAAAACTAAGTATTAACTGTTATATTACATAGAAGTAAATTCTGAATTTTTTCTTTTAGAGAATGAGCAAAATGAATAGAAATCAAACAAAGGCTAACTTCCAAATATTGTAATAGCAGAAGTTAAGAGAAAAAGATGTCTGTTTTTTATGGCATTCTGTACAAATTACCTCATTTAGAACTTTAATATATATTCAAGTTATTTTAAACCTCATAACAGCATGATCCAAGAAAAAAGTAGCTTTAATGACTTATATACAAATTTCCAAGTTAAAAATTCAAGGAATGCTTTTTAAAATGTTTTATACAAGTTACTTAGCTGAGAACTTGATTATAGTATACAAAAACTAAATGATCTTACTATTAATTTATTGCCATCATTTTACCATTAATACATTTAACTTCAGTCCCCACTATTCAAAATTCAACACAGTTAATTTCTGCTTGTTTTTAAAAATTGTTCCATCAATTTGTACTGTTTTATTTTATAATAAAATATCTTAAAATTTTTTATGTATATTTATCATTTTCATTACTTTTAAAAAAAACTAACGTATTTTAAACTTAACAAAAATTCAAGAGACACTTAAAATATTTTAATTTATATATCATTGAAACATAAATCCACACATTAGAAGGTAGCTCTATAAATGGGAAGATTTGACAAAGGAAATGAATCTTGTAACAACAGAAAAAATTTAGAGTTTAGAACATTTTAAGGACTACAAAAAAATCAATTATTTACCGAAGCATCTTAATTCATTTGCTAATGCACAGTGAATAATCAAACCTGTGTTGTCTCACAACACATAAAACTAGAATATGCTTCAATATAAATATGATAATCTTACACAAACCATAGCTTCACAGACAACATAATAAAATTTAATATTCAAAAGTCATAATATATTTAAAGATCTAAGTAAATGATTTAAACTGAAATTAGAAGGAAAATACTATTTGTATGATAATGTATGGAAAAAATTTTTAAGTATCAGATTCAGCATGTGCAAAAATTTGGGGCATTCATGGAATATAATATCAAAGTCAAATTATGAGATACTTGAAATACCTTTGTACATAGTTAATCATTTAGTTTGATATCTGATAAAAAAATTGCAAATATATCTTAAGTCCTATGGAAGTAAGATTACTAAATGATCACATTCACTATGTGTTACAAATACAAGTGGCTCTTATTCCCTGGTTTTTTTTTTAACTTCCCTGAATCTTCTACAATTTTTATAATAAAATGGCATATTACTTTTGTTATCAGAAAACATAGTTAAAGACATATGTATGACTTGTTGACACAAGTGTTTTGTTATATTCCTCAATAAATCTTAGCCTTATTAGGTACATAAATTGTAAGTCCAAAACACTCTTACAAAATATACTGCAAATGGTACTCTAAATCTTTGGCAGACACTAGGAAATACTTAAAAGAGCAGTGGGTCTAGTTGATCTTTCATACACTACTGGAAGCAGTGCAACCTATTATAAAGAAAACTAGCCTATGAATTAAGAGACTTAAATGCCACAAACAATTTATGAATGACTTATTAAAAATTCCTGCCTTTACCCACTCCTTTCAAAAAATAACTAATCATCTATCTCAGTTTTATAATACATATATATTATGTATAATATCACACATCTTTCTCTTGTATCTTAATCCTACATCTAAGGTATAGTGAAATTAAATGAGTATTGTTGGAAAATAGAGAAGCAGAAACTAAACTTTAGATATAGTAGCATTTCTTCAGTCACCTCATAAAGCATTTCTACCATACTGAACATTTTACATTGAAATTACAAAATCCCACTAATATCTATCTCCGAGAGTGTCACAGTCACCCCCATCAGCAATCCTTTTTCTTTAAAAGATTATTTTTTTACATTGTGATGCTGATTTTTGAAAGCATAGGGCAAAATTTTCCTCTCCCTATTCTTATTTCTACTATACACCCATAATCAAGTTATGCATTTAAAGTGCCTATACTAAAACACATTAATAAGATAACTTCCTATCCCACAAACATACTAAATACTGCATGTGGCATATGATGATCTGGCTAAATGCCTACTTTTAATATAATGTATAGATCTATATTTATAGTTTACTATCTCTATAATGATGATTATCTCAAAATTTTGAACCAGAAGAAAAACTGATTGAAATGCTTTTTTCTCATTAAATAGATAAATAATTAAGTATATAAAATAAAAAATACTGGGAGTATATATCCTTCTAAACTGTTTGATAATTACATACTCATTCATTATTTATAATTGTCTGTTATGGATTAGCTACTTATTAAGATATATGCATATACATGTATACAGATACAACTGTGTCTAAGAACATATAAACACATAACATATTACTTAGAAATTTTTCAAAAATACTACTTTGAAAAAAACACAAATATAACTTTGAGCCAAGGAGCATGAGATTTTAAAAGTATGACAAATAATATTAAATGTCCCTTCACAACATTTTCATTATAGGCTTGCAGATAATGCATGAAATTCATGTCTTCATGAGCTTATTTAAAGAAAATATTTTCAATTCTTCCAGTCTTAATGCGCTCATTTATTTCACTTTCAGTAAGGTGGGACATCCTTCATAAACATATAAGCTATTTGCATTTTTGTAACATTTTCAGACAGTCTACTTATTTTTCTATTTTTTTCTTATTAATTTGGAGGTACTTGTTATGTATTACAGCTATTAGCCTCTGTTATAATGGTTGTGAATGTATTTATACTTATACCTTAACTTTTCTTATTATATTTGTCATCAAATGAAAGGTTCCATCGTCATTATTTGGTAAAACAAAACAACACTAATCTTTCAGGCTTCTGTATTCCATGTCAAATACATAAAGGCTCTCACTGCCACAGTCATTTTTTTCCAATGTATTTAGATTTTTACCATTCCTTTCAACAATTTTGGGAGTTTGGGGGGGGTTATTTAAGAGGAAAAAAGACACAAAAAAGAAAAGCAAAAAAAAAGAAAGACAAACAAACAACAACAAATTCAATTCAGTAACAGTACAGTTTTACAAAACAACATGATAGGAATTTGACAATAATCGTAATATTGTATATTGTTACCTTCAAAAGCTTGCTTAAATAAACAGACATAGACATGTAAAATTGGTCTAATCATATGAATATTAATTGCTCTTTAATACAATTAGTAGTTTAGTCATTTTCCTTGTTTCCTCCTTTCCCTTATCTCAATTTCTTTTCCTCTTTGAGCAGTTTCTTACCCTTACACAGTGTTCACTACAGATTTTGGATCACATACACTTTTTCAGTTTCTTACACTAGGGAGACAATACAGTATTTACACATGTGAATTTGATTTATTTCACTTATGAGTATGGTCTCAAGTCACAACCATTTACTTATAAAAGTCTCGATGCAATCTTTCTTTATAGCTGACTAGTACTCCATTGTAAAAATACAACTTTTATCCATTCCTTGATCGATGGGCACTTAGGTTATTTCAACGATCTGGCTATTACAAATTGTGTTGCTATAAACACGATTGCACATATATCACTGTGGTATGATGTTTTCAATTCTTCTGGGATCCTTTCAACAATTATAACATTCAATCTAAATTGTAGAGAACCAAAAACCTGGATGAATAAGCCAAGGCTCAAAACACCATTATTTCTCTCAATATGGCACTTACAGAGATTTCTTAAAATTATTTACCAAGTGATAACATTGATTTCAAGTTATAAATATTTACTTACCTATAACAATTTCCCACACAAGCTTCTGAACTCCATTATAATTGAATTCTCTTTTCACTATTAAAACTAAGTAGTTATCTAATTTACAAGGTTATTCTCTAAACTAGCTATTCTCTAAAAACACCTTTGCACACTGACTTTCAGGATCAACACTGAAACATGTCATTTAAATCTTAAAGCAGCAACACATTTCTAATTATCAGGGAGAAAGTAAAGTGGAGGATAGAATTTTTTCAGTGTAAGATTTACCTCCAGGATTTTTCTACAAATTTTGACATTGCTTTTTCTTATCTATCAGAAAATACTGTCATATGACAAAATAAACAATTAAATATAAAATGATTTAAATAAAACATAAACTAATCAATGATGCTTATTGTGAAACATCATCTTTATTGACATACATAATTTGATTTTGATGTTTTTTACTACACTGATGCTATATAGTCACATTTTTTGCAAGTAACTATTCCTAATTCAAAGAGTACTACAATATTCAGCTGTTCTTTCACATATACAAGTTTTAGAATAAAGATAAAAATATCTTGGTTACTTTAATTGCCTTAGGATATGACTCCTACAAATTTTTGACAACTAGCTTGTCGATATGGACACTATACTCATCTTTCAGTCACCTAACAAATAGTTATAGTTTGCATTCGTGTAAATATTCTGAAGCGATCATAGCTTTCCTAAATGGAAACACTACAAGCACATTTATACTGACTAATCTGAATAACTATTTATTATTAACAGGTTCAAAATATCCAAAATATTTTAAGAGTTCAAAACACTTTTAGATTCTTTAAAATAACAGGAATGCAGTTTGAAGACTGACATAAACTATAAAATATACATTCAAATATAGAAAAATAATGTCTATAGTACTTCAATTTACCCTCAAATGACCAAACTTTCAACAGAAACAGACAACAGAGAGAAATTACAGACACAGAGAGAAAAAGAATACACTGAAAGTGAAAGGGAAGAGAAAGATGCCTGTAAACTGATGAATCTATGTGATGTTAAGATGAGTTTATCGTACTATTGCAAATTCTCTGCAAATCTAGATTGTTTTAATGAAGGTTTCAAAAATTGGTAAAGGTAATAAAAGAGCACAAATGAGGGGCCGGGGATTTAGCTCAGTGGCATAAGCGCATGCATGGCAAATGCAAGGTTGTGAGTTTGATCACCGGTACAAAAAAAAAAAAAGCACAAATAGCTTTGGTTTTTCTTAGGACAAACCTGTATGGGGAAGAGTGCATGAGGTTATGCTCCCTGTTAAGCTGTACATAGCTTTGAAATTTTAGCATGAGAACAATGATAAAAGGAGCTCTCCTCAACCATTCCCCACAATGCCACTCAATCCCTACCGTACAACCACCTGCTCTAAGTTAGAAAAGTCAACATATAGTTTAGGTGTATGACTTTTCTAGGTAAAACATTGGTTTTAAATACAATTGTTACCAAGATAAAGAAAAAAAAAGGTGTGCCCTTAAGAGAAGATGGAGACACATTCATTCTATTACCTAGAAAACAGTTAAGCACTTAGTTCTGATACAAATTGAAAAAATTCCCCAGCTCCAATAAATGTTTTGAATTTATTAACACTTAACTCACAATGAATCTCACAAATACAGCTAAATAAAAAATGAACAAAGAAGACATCTGATTTTATACTGATTTGTTTGTAATATGTTAATTCATTAAATATAAATTCTTTTTACGAGTATTTCTGCAGAATCTAGGTTAACTCATATCCTTATTATAACAGCACCCAGTCCTATTTTTATACATTATACCTGGATTCATTGGGACACATTCAGAAATGCTAACCTGTAGTACCCCTTCTTCTCAATAGCCAGCAACTCAAATATGAGTTTTATCAGCAGGAGACAGACTCTCTACTCCTTACTGAATGAAGCCTCATCACAGGATCTACTGAAGCACAACAGGTGGGAACTGTAGAAACTAGCAAGTTCATGACATAACTAAAAACCTGCTATTTAATTTTAGCTTATTGCTGCCATTGGGAAACGCAGGACCATATTCGTAAACATTTCCATTTCTCATAATAAAATTCAAATATAGAATTTATACAACACTTGTTAAGTGCACGAGATTGACAATGTCTTTTAACAGTTTTAAAACACTCAGTAGTCAAACAAACTCTTCTATCTTTGGGCTACGTAAGAGTTTTCAACCTTTGCCTTAAAGTAGCAATTCATTTGCGAAAATCAAAGTTATAATCAGTGACAGAAAGAGGCTTCCAGTGATTTATTGAAACTATGGATCATGTATAACATGAGAAATACCATATTATTTAAACTTGTATTTTAATGTTTAATTTGCAAAAATAAATCCACAAAATCTAATCTTGAAAAGACTTCTTTAAAGAAAACTTTCATTATATTACTAATAAACCTTTACAGCCAATTGATTCTGTATATAGAAAGTAAGAAAAATTACTTTTCAACCTAATGAAGTTAGACAAAGCAAGTTAAAAAAAAAATTACAGTAGGCTTTTAATTTTTTTTTTTTTTTTTTTGGCATCTAAGTAAAGCAAAATACAATAGAAAGATATAGCTCATCTGTTTGGCAGCCAGTTTTTTTTAATTGCAATTACTCACCTAAGGATGCATAAACAAATTTTGCCTCCTGATGTAAGTCTGCAGAATCCAAATCTCTGTTTACTTTCAATGTCAGTCAGCACAAAGGTAAAGTGCTGTCCAACTTGATTTTGAGACACCCTAAAATAGAGCAATATTATGAAAACTTAAGCCTGGTGTGACAATTAAAGAAAAATCCAAAAACACACATGGTGCTGTTTTCTACAGTTGGTTTTCAATCAATTGGTTCCTGAAGTTATAATCATATTCTAAAACTATAGAATATGAATATGAAATGAGTAAATTAAATCATGAATCACACATCAAAGTAAGATGTAATACTTTATAGATTGCACAATTCAGCACATACTAATTCTTAACTAGAAAATCAAAAAGAAGTTTGCCATAGTTTTCAAAAGCCTAAAGCATCTATAAAATATTGTCATTAAAACACTTTTACTATACCTGAAAAAGCTACACAAACTAAGTCTTCATAGTAGCTTCCTTTTCCCCAATTATTTGCTTTCCATAGTTTTTAACTGCTTAGATAATAAACCATGTTTTAGAACCTAATGCCAGCCATCACCAATTCTGTTAAATTGCTTATTCTGTTGACATTCTCACCCAGTTGAATACCATACAAAACACTATTGGTGTTTATTTCTTAGCATTTGTTGTTATAGCTATCAATATATTAAGGATTAAATTTTCAAATACTAATATGAATGTGATTTCTACCAAAGAAGTATACTAGCTAAGTTATAAAGAATTCTAGCTAATTTAAACTATGTATCATAGTGCCATAATATGTGTCACATCACAGTACAAAGAACAATCTAAGTCATTATATAAAATCAGTAAGTATGTATCTGTATAGTGGCTATAATTTAGGTATTAGACAATTAAATTTCTGGTTCCTTTTCCCAAAACACAATATCCATGACACCTAAACTTTAGTTTTAAAACAGTATAAGAGATGTAAAAAAGGAAATAAACAACTACCAATGTGGCTATACTACTATTTTTTCAGGAAATATTACATGTCAAATGCTTAATATTTAAAAAATATACTGTTACATGGACAACTTTTTTAAATTTTTATAAACATCAAATAAATCTTCCGGCAACTAATATGCCCTCTAATGCTCAAAGTTTACAATATCCTTTGATAGATTTTCTTCTTTTATTTTATTCTTACTATTAATTTTCAGATAGCAACTTTGAGGAGGGGAGAGAAGAACTGATTCTTCAGAAATTAGGAAACAAGAAGTATCGTTCCTCATGAATACTTATTAATATCAATTAGCTCATCATCAGAAGCTTTTATCTTTAATACAATAACATTTTGCAGTCTCACTAATCCTTATCAAAATATTTCCCTATAATAAATTTTGTTTAAAAAACTCTTATACCATACTCTTAAGAAAACTGATAATACGGTATGAAAATCACATGAAAAACAATAACTATTCTATCGTTAGACTCAAAGGAATTTATATTCTATTAAATTCCAACTAAATACATGTAGTGCATTCAGTATTTGTTCAAAAAAATACAAAAATAAGACTTCACCACTGGTAGGAAGCCTTCCATAATACCACATTATTTCTATGAAGCTATTCTTGGGAGACAACTGGCCATGAGGTTTACATCATACAGATGGTCTTTTCAGTTAGGATAAAGTAAGAGAGATGCCAGGATATATATGCCTAACTTAAAAAGATACTATGTGAAGGTTCAGATCAAGAACATATTTTTCCTGCTAGTTTGTACAACATATACCTGAAGATCAAGGAGAAAAAAATATAACCTATTGGTAATACTGCTTTAGGACTCCTCCAGTCGGGCCATGGTGGACAAGGTAATAGCTATTAAAACTGAAAAGGTTTCTTGATTCCAAATGTCATTTAATTTAACTTGAATCTTTAGCCTTTGCTATTTCTCTAGAAACAGACTATTTGATTTTCTAAAAAACCACATGTAATCATTTTAAAGTGTGCTAAGATAAATTAAAGTTATTATAAATATTGACTTATACTGTACCTTTCAACGTCAAAGGGGAAACAGAACTTTGGCACGCTCTGTAGTACTTCCTATAAATGCAAATTTAAAAAAAAAGAAACTTTAGAATACTTTTGAAAGATGCAGTTGAAACTTTTTAAAGACACTGTCTAGGGAAAATCTTTTTTCTTCTGAAAAATGGTGCAGGTTTCTAGACTAAAATAATTGATTATTAAAAAGGAATTAAGTTTGTGCTTTGGCAGATTGCACTGACAATGCCACAGAAGCCGCAGGAGGGAAGGCCTGGCCTGAAGGGTATTAACACCCTTCACATCCCCGCTGGGATTCCCTTCAACAAGGCCATATGGATTTTACAAGAAGCACTGCACCATATGGGTAAGCTATGTCTGCTGCTACTTGTACCACAGACTAGCCATAGGGACTTCTGACAGATCCTGGCTCAAAAATATAAATGTTGTTTCAATTAAAATGCAGGCAGAGAAAAGGGAATGAAGTTGGCAGCAGAATGAATTACCGAGAGGTATAACAAGTCTACATGTCCCACACTCAAATGGTTCTTTAAAAAAAAAACTTTCAATAGCTAAAAAACATATTTATGTTTCTACCCTTGGTACCAAGCTTTATCCTAAATAACATTTCTGAAGAAATGGTTTTCTAAAAATAAGTCTTTAGATTAAAACATAGCTTCTGTTCTATGCACTTTCATTTAAAAATTATTTAATATTAAAATCAATGTTTTAAACATAGAAAATGAACTGATTTTGAAGACTTCAATAACTTACAGTAATTACAAAAAAGGTTAATTTTTTAATAAATCATACTCATTAAAAATTACAACAAAGTGTAAGCAATTGTCAGGCACTTGTCAAAAAATAGAAAAAGACTCATTTATTATATCTGAAAAACATCTTAAAATTAATTCTGATTCAAAAAAGTTCAAAGCCAAGTGATCGTATAAGACAAAGCACAGATATATGAAAGTGCATCCTATTAAAAGAAAATCAAGCAAATATATTAATGTAAGAATCCACCCCCCTAGAGAGTTACCTTACTACTATTTCTTTACCAATAAAACACTTTGAAAATCATCAGTATCTGAATATTTAAATACAAGTATATATAAATATACTATTTTAAAGTAAAATTTCTTGAATTCTTTTAAAATGTATACTGCAATAATATATCAGGTAAAAATAAAACATAACAGAATTCTATTATCAGTATCTCAGAAAGCTTCAAGAGCCTTAACTCTCAAAACAGAAAGAAGAGCAGTATATAAAAAAGAAACCTTCTTCCCTTAGGGCAGGATACCCAGTGTGCTTATGAACATGTACTTTTGAAAGTATGAGCATAGACTCCATATTTATAGAAAGCCAGCTATCTTACTAATGATGATATTTTGTTAAATGCAATTAAACACTTGAAATAAACTACTGAATAACAGTTCATTATGAATGAGAACAGTTTACATCTATTTCTTTTTCTATCTTGTGCTACAGAAAGTGTAGTTATTCACCATATTTACTAAACATATGAACATTATTCAGATATCCTCCTGCAAAACTGCCTACATAACTGCTATAATAAATATATATTCAAAAAGTCAATGTCTACCTCTAAATAAATCCAAATTAGTCATATATTCTATCTCAGTTTAAGGCTCAAATTAAGAAGGCTTTCCATTTAGTTGCTCTGTCTTTTCACACCTTCCCCCCTCCCTTCTTACACAAGCAATACACATGCACACACTTCTGCAGAGCAGCCTCAGCTCGCTTCCCAACTGGCAGAAGCATCCCTCAGGGGACAAGTCTTTAAACCTCCGCACTCTTTAAAATTCAACCAGGCAGCAGGTCTATAGACTAGTGTATAAACAGTATAGACAAAAAAAAAAAATCCTCTCTCAGCTTATGTCAGTGACAAAGCAGCTCAGCAGTTGACTGTTTCTCCCCTGACAGTATAAGCAGGGTTTGTACAGATCAATAGCTAGAAGTCCTACCTAGCTCCCAGGGCTCAGTTTTCTTCCTTAATTACAGGTGCTATTTAAACTGAAGTTTAAAAAGCAAAGAAAAAGTTGGAGGGAAGAGTAAAATATATTCAAGTATCTTTTTTTTTTTTTTTTTAGGAATAGTGTTAACTGAAATTTGTGTTTCTCATATTTATTGGGGAAAAAGGTGTTCATAAAGAGTGGTATTTCTACCACACAGTGCTTTTGTTATCACACACACACATGCACACACAATTTTAAATCTCCAGTCAGAGGTATGTGAAACATTTAAGGTAATTCTTTCCAGAAGTTATGAATTTTTGTTTACTTCTAAAGAAATTTCCTTAACCAAGAAAAACTGACTTTCAGAATCATCCTTATTCTCCAAAATGTATTATTTTTATACAAAAAAGCACATTAGCTAGCACATTTTGAATGATAAAAATAATAAAAAGAATGAGATATAAAATTGTGAACAGCACAATACAAGAGGCAATTATATGTATTTCTGCATATGCCTTAAAAACAAGACATCTATCATTAATGACTAGAAACAAAGATTGATGAATATTTATACATTTTTTATCTCTTATCAATACATCTCTACTAGTAAGCATAGTAATGAAATTGATCTTCTAAGAGAGAAGACAGTGAGCTGCCGGTGTTAGATGGTACATTAGTTTTTTACCCATGAAGCTACTATTTATCACTACACATTAATTAACGAAAGCATTTAAGAATCTAGTTTTTAAAAAACATGTAAAATTCACATCCTGATCAAAGTTTCACACTACAAATTTCTTAGAATTTCTCTTTAAAAAGTAAGATGAAATGAGATATGTCCCTGCAGATATCAGTAATCATTTTTTCTCCTTTTCAATCACTTCTTCCCCTACTCTGTACTGAAATACTGGTATTCTCTGAAGTTCCATATTTTTCCTCTTCTCTATTAGAGATCTACCTGTGTTATCTCATCTCCACCTATGGTTTCCACTAAAAATACTAAATCTCTCAGTCTTTAGACATTTCTGTAAATTCCAGGATTCTGTATCTGCTTACTTTCTGGAATCATTTTCTGAATATTCCTAAACATCTCACATTCAGAATGCAGATGACATAAACTGTTCTTCAGGTTACTGTCCTTATCATTTAGAATGGTAGTACCAGCTCCATGGTTACCCAAACCAAACACATAGTATGCACCTAGATCCCTCCTTTTTTCCCCATCCCTCATATAAAATCAGCATTCACCAAAGTTCTTTAATTCAATTTTATAACTATCTTGCTCTAAAAGTTCTCCATGGAAGATAAAGGATTGGGATATGGGTAAAGGTTTCAGAATCACTTGCATTTTTTTGAAACACATTTGATTGCTTATACTGTTAACACAAGGACTGTAGTGGGTTGGTAACTGGCGGTCAATTTAAACACCAGCTGAACTGAATCAGCACGGTGCTGAGCATGGCTGGCCCCCCTGAGGACTGTTAGCAGCATAAAAAGGAGACCTGGAGAGGAAGAGAGAGTTGTTGGTGGTTCTCCTAAGTGTTGTTGTTTGGAGCTGTTGGTTCTCCTGGAGGAGCTTGTCTTGCTGGCTCCCTGATATGAACTCAACTATTATCATTGGAAAGGCTCGGGACCTTATTGCTGAGAATGGCTGCGGTTCACTTTGGGGAGTTTTGGTCCTTACTTTAACCATTGCTTGCTAGCTCTGGAGGGGAAGATGTGCGCTGTCTAATTTCCAGGAGAAGTTTATCACGATGGCTTCCTGATATGTACTCGGATGTTCTCATCATCAGAGGAGCTTGGGACCTCATTGTTGCTGAGGACAACTGTGGTACTTTTCAGGGGAACTCTGACCCTTATTTTGAGCATCATTTCTTGGTTCCAATACAGAACCCTTAGCCTGCAGCACAGATCCTTCACCCTGCTGGCACAGACTTTCTAGCCCTCAAGGACTCCAGAATCTTCTTACCTATTTTGTTATATGGAGATTCTGACTTTGACTTTGTCTCCAGCTACCTCTACTCATGGTCGCAAAATGAGCTGCCAGAGTTTAGCATATCACTACAGCAGTGCTATAGCAACGTTCAGTGAAAGAAGCATCAATTTCTGTCTCTTTTTGTCAAAGAGGGAGAGATTTTCAGAAGATCCACCACTGACTTCCCCCATTATATCTAATTAGCCACACTGTGACAAGCCAGTTCTAAACTAATCACTGGCAAGGGAAATCGTTATCTATGCACAGTTTAACCTCAGAATGGTTACAGGAAAAGTCAGAATTCATATTAATTTACTTTCTAATAACCATGACACATGTAATGATAAAGAAGTTTAACAAAAGTAATATTTCTAATTAATCTTCATCTTAATATTAATCAGATAAATTTACAATATAGTTCTTAAGAAAAAACATTATACAAGAACATTTTTCAAATATTAATATATTATTTTGGTGCTTTACATGTCCAGAATTATTTTGCAATAAAAAAGGTCTACTTGCCAATTTCAATTTTTTACAAGAACCACAGATGTCTAAAAGGATGATTACTTGACTTTAAATACTATCTCCAAAGTAAATCAGAATATCATATATTGATTCAATCTTTTTGAAATTTATATAAAGAATCAATAAATATTTTTTCTTAAAGAGAAACATGTACCAAGCTGCTCTGCCACAAAGGTTGCATAACACAGCACTGAGATTGCCAACTGTGTGATGAGGAGCTCCAGGGCACTACAGCGAAATATCAGGGATATTTTAAATTTTCAAAGGAAATGCAGCTATACAAATAGGGTGATTAAATCAAGAATGCATTTTATTAAGTCTTATATTAACATGGTAAGTTAAAGAGACAACTTCTTTGAGCATCATCATCTCCATTTTATTTTTAAAGAACTGTTTTAAATTTGGAGAATCTGTTTTAAACTTAAACAAAAACCAATAGGATAACTGTGGGATTTTTCTATTGGTTTTTACTTTTTGTGATGTTTCAATTAGAAATAAAAGTCTCCATTACCACTCTTCTCTAGGTAAGGAAAACACCGTCTGTGTATTGTGACACTACAACTGTTTAGATTATTAAACCTTATTAAGTTCTTTCTTACGAACAAAAATTTTAACATGATTTCAAGACAGGGATTGTGATGCTTCCTGCCTTTCCTTTGCTGTATAGGCTTGCCTTTGCTATTCTAGGTTTCTTCTTGTTCCAGATGAATTTTAGGAATGTTTTCTCTAGTTCTGTGTGGTATGCTAACAGTATTTTGATTGGGATTGCATTAAATCTTATGGGGAATATGACCATTTTGACTATGTTGGTTCTTCCTACCCATGAACAAGTGATATCTTTCCATTTTTTGATAATTTTCTTTTTTAGAGTACAGTAATTTTCAATATATAAATCCTATACTTCCTTTGTTAGGTTGATTCCTAAGTATTTCTTTTGGGAGGGGGGATGCTATTGTGAAGGGTGTGGTTTTCCTACTTTCTCTATGTGAGTTTTCTGTTTGTCTATAGGAACAAAGCTAATATGATAAAGTCAGCATGGTACTAACAAAAAAAAAAAAAAACAAGACCTGAGGATCAGAGAACAGATTAGAAGATGCAGATACAACTACAAACTCAGACAACTTATCTTTGACATAGGAGCCAAACACGTTCACTGGAAGAAAGACAGCCTCTTTAATAAATGGTGCTGGAAAAACTGGCTGCTGAAGACTAAAACTAGACCCTTGTCTATCACCATGCTCTAACATCAAAATGGATCAAAGATGAACATATTAAAACAGAAACACAAAATCCACTGGAAGAGAAAGTCGGAAGAAATCTTGAAGACATAGGTGTAGGTAGAAAGTTCATGAACAAAATCCAGGTTGCATGGGAAATACTTCAAAGAATAAACAACTGGAATCTCATCTTGTTAAAAAAGTTTTGCACGAGAAAAGAAATCACCAACAAAATGAAAAGACAACCCACAGAGTGGGAAAAAAATTTAGCCAATTGTCCCTTAGACAAAAGACTTCTATCTAGAACGTATAAAGAACTGAAAAAAATCAAGCCCCCCAAATTCAAAGACACAATCCAAAAATGGGCATCTAAAATGAATACATATTTTTCAGACAAAGAAATACAATGGCAAATAAATACATGAAAAATGTTCAACATCACTGGTCATCTGTGAAATTCAAATTAAAACAACACTGAGATTCCATCTCACCCTAGTAAGAATGGCTATTATCAAGAAACCAATCAATAACAAATGCTGGCGGGGCTGTGGGGAAAAAGGAACCCTTCTTCACTGTTGGGGAAGGGTAGACTGTTACAATCACTGGAAATCAGTGTGGTGATTCCTCAAAAAACTAGGATTACAGGTCCATTCCACCCAGCTTTCCCCTTCTAAGTATCTTCCCAGAATTTAAAATATCATAACCACAGCAATGTGTGTGCCCCAACATTTATAGAAACACAATTTGTAATAGCTATACCTTGGAAACAAGCCAAATGTTCATCGATCAAGGAATGGATAAAAAAGAGGTGATATTTTTATACAGTGGAGTACTACTCAGCCATAAAGAAGGATAAACTTGAGGCTTTTACAGGTAAATGGATGCAATTTGAGATCATACTCATCAATGAAATAAATCAGACTCACATGTGTAAATACTACATTATCTTCCTGGTATGAGAAACTGAAACAGTAACAAGTTCTAAAATGTACACTAGATATTGTGTAATAGAAAGAAATTGTTTAAAAGGAAAAAAGGAACTAGGATGGGTGAAAGGGGAAAGGATAGTGGGAAAACAGGACAAAATGCAAGTCAGTTATACCATTAGTGTCTCTTCATTAAAAAGGAAGATTTGAGCCAATATCAACTAATTTTTATGGCCATACCTTGTACCCTGAGCTTCTACTTTGAAGATAATAACATGTAATGTATTAACTAGTTATTCTCTTTATTATTTTTTATGAAACTTTACTTTTTTCCATAAAATAAAATAATTTTTAAAAATTAAAAAATTAGGCACTGTTGGTTTGGAGTGTAGATTGGTGGAACCGCTGTGGAAATCAGTCTGGAGTTTCCTCAAAAAGCTGAGACTGGAGTTCCCATTAGACCCAGCTATTACACATCTAGCCATATTCCCAGAAGAACTGAAAACATCATACCACAGTGATATATATATATATATATATATATATATATATATATATTCACGTTTATAGCAGCACAATTTGTAATAGCCAAATCTGGAAAACACCCTAAATGCCCATCAACCAAGGAATGGATTAAAAAATGTGGTATTTTTATACAATAGAGTACTACTCAGCTATAAACAAAGATTGCATCAAGACTTTTATAAGTAAATAGATGCGACTTGAAATCATACTCATAAGTGAAATAAATCAAACTCATATGTGTAAACACTGCATTGTTTTCCTAATGTAAGAAACTGAAAGGTAAATAAGACATAAAATCTTCAATAAATATTGTAAAAGCATAAGAAACTGCTCAAAGGGGAAAATACAGCTCAGGGAAAAAGCGAAAGACGGGAAAAGAAAAAATATATAAATTTGTATTTATGCATTTAAGATAGCTAAGATGACTGTACTATTAATTCTATTAGTTCTTGGAACAAAACAGTTAACATTCATATGATTAGATCAATTTTGCATGTTTATATCTGGTAATCTGAGTAATTCCTTTGAAGATAACTATGCAAAATAACAACCTTGGTTATGTTCCTACCACTTTGTTTTGAAAGCCTATATTGTTATTGTTTTGGGCTCTTTATTGTTGTTACTTGTCTCTTTTGTTTCTTGTATTTTGTTTTGTTTTGTTTTCCCTGTATTAGAATACAGGAAGGACATATGTATATGTATAGGCTTTTACATGCCTAGAACTTCTCCTAAAGAATTTATAAGAATTGATTTTATTACATATCATAATTATGAACAGCTACGTTAAAGAAAATGAGATATTATGGTGCTGATTTTCTATCATCTTGTTTTGAAGTCCAATAATGCTTTTATTCTTTGCCTTGATTGGTTTTAGTCTGTTTTCTATTATTTGATTTTAATATATTGTAAAGGTATGGACAGCTATTTTGAAGAAAACAAGAGACATGATGGTAGCCATGGTTAATTATCTTATTGTCTGGTTTTGAAGGCCTGTAATGCTTTCATTCTTTTGTTTTGATCAGTTTTATACTATTTTGTTTTGTTTGAATTCATTGTATGTGAAGATATGGCAACTATTTCAAAGAAAACAAGACATTATGGTAGCCACTGTTGATTCCTCGTTTTTTTGTTTTGAAATCTAGTGTTGCTTGCATTGTTTTGTTCTGAGCTGCTTTGTCCTGTTTTGGTTTTTTTGTTTTATTCTCATTAAAATAAAAAATTTAAAAATTAAAAAGCAAAAACAAGTTTTAAATGACTTTTCATTATAAGAAAACGTAAGTAATTGCTATAAAACAAATATATTTAGCTATAACAAGAGCTGCTATGAAATACAAATTTGAGAATATTCATTCTATGTATATCATTCTTATAGAAATGAGGAGCCCTCTGCAGTCTCAGATTACTTTATTTGATCTCATGCCAATGAGAAAGCCTAGGTAGAAAGCATTACAGAGTAACACTCCAACATATGTGCCCCCACACCAAATATAATAGCTCTGATAGGAAGACACAAAGTATAATATATTTATTCCCATTAACTTAGTTTTAAAAAAAGAACCATTTACAAGCTTGAAAATGTATATAAAACAAATGGGTTTGCAGGGGGACTTTTTGGTCAAAACATCTATTATACACAAACTGTAAATGTTTATGCCTCACTTTTAAGCAATAGTTTGAATAAAAATTGTCCAACTCTACCCAAGAAGAAAATCCATTTAAAAATATTTCCTTTTTCTCTAATAATCATATAAACCCCACACTCTCAGACTAACATATCTATACCCTTTGCCTTACTCATTTCTACTTTACTAACAGAGCATTACCCACATTTTTTGCAATTAGTAGATACTAAGATACTTAAAAATGAATATCAATCAAGATCATCTGGATTAAGATAAGTAGGAAAATGCTTCAAGTTTTGAAAGATAAAAATTTTGTATGAGTCAATCAGCTACTATGGCTCCAACACACAGAAGCAGTGGAGGATAAAGAAAATATGACCCCTTTTCTTCAGAACTAAGAGAAGTAGGATCAGATTATTAGAAAATACAAACACACACTCACACACAGTAGCAGGCATTATCAGAGAAGTCAGTCAACTGCACAATGCATTGCAGGAAAAAGTAAAAGCTGCTGACTAAATGTTTCCATTACCTCGTTTAAGAAATAGGCTAAATAGGGACCTGTCTCATGAGATTAAGTGAGGATTTATCTGTGAATTTGTATAAGGATTAAGTAAATCATATACATTTATAAAGACAATGTCGGGGAGTTTCCAAAGATGGCAGACCAGTAGGTAGCAGGAGACAGAGCCTCTCTGAGAGAGACAGCTTAAATGCCAGAATTTAACACCCTGGAGAGACCCAAACAGAGAGAGATGGACTCTCTCAACCCAGGAAGAAACTAAAGGTAAAAAAACCGCTCCAATATGAGGTCCAGGGGCTACCATTAGTGAAGCTAAGATCTGCAAGCACAGCACCCTCCTCGAGCTGCCTGAATTCCTGCCTGACCAAACTGCGCCGATGGGACTCGCTTGAGTGGCCAGAGCATGGAGCTGAACAGCACTGGGTGCGGCTTGCCCAGACCCAGCCCTGCACGTGACCCACCCAGAGGCACTGAGAATTTGCGCTGCAGCCACAATGAAGTCGTAGGTCTGGGAGCCCAGCAGTCGTAGGTCTGGGAGCCCAGCAGTTCTCAGGGACCAGCATCAACACGTGGTGAGTGATGGGAATAAGACCCTCCCACGGGAAAGGGGAGACCAACTGAACGACATGTTGGATTTGGGCAGGACAGCCTTAACTCCATAAGGAAGTGGCTTCAGTTGGTTGCTCCCCTCGCCGAGCGGATTGGTGGAATCTGCATGGATTGGGCTGTGCCCCTGGCCGGGACCCAGTGGGTTGCTACAAACTAATTCCCTGAGCTTGGCGCACACTGAAGCAGTGAAGGCCTGCAAAGGTTGACTGGCCCGGAGCAGAGGAGCCAGCGCACACTGCGCTTGCTTGAACTTCACTCACTGATAGCAGCCGGCAGAGGGCAGAAGCCCCTAGCCTGCGTGCTCCAGAGGAGCCTTAACCAACAAGAAAAGGGGCTGGAAATTACACCGTACACTTGTATGGAAGGAACCAAAAACATGACAAGAGGGAGAAATAAGAAAAAAACCCCAGCCCCCAACCCTGAGAACATTGATCCAGGAGAGGTAACTACAAAAGAGATTGAGGGCAGCAACCATGCAACATCAAACACAGTGGTAGCAGACTTAAAGAGACATCTTCGGGACCTAGTAAGCGGGATCAAAACTGAAATATTAATTCAAATTAAACAAGAGATAAGTAGATTAATAAAAGAAAGGTTGGGCACCTCTCAAGAAGACACAGACAGAAAAATGGAGGAACACAAAAGGAGAGAAATGTTTAATGAAGAAAACAAGAAAAACCTAGAATTCATGAAGCACATTCAAAGAGACTATCAGGAAACTAAAGACTCCATAGAAAGCTGGCAAAACTGCTTGAAAGAAAACAAAGATAGACTATCAAAAATTGAACACAGGCTTGCAATGTGTGATCATGAAAGGGAAGTTCTCTTAAAAATAACAAGGGAGCCCGCAGTAACAATTGGAAGGCTAGAGGATGACAAGAGGATCTATAACTTAAGAATAAAGCATGTGAATGAAGAAGCAGGAGTCAAAACAAAGGAATTGCAAAGGCTATTCACAGAAATCATTAAGGAAAATTTCCCAAGCATAGAAAAAGGAAATGATATGCAGAGGTATGAAGCATACAGAACTCCAGCCACCTACAACCAAAACAGAGCTACACCCAGACACATAATAATCAAGATCCCAGAAATTCAATATGAGAACAGAATATTAAAAGCCATCAGAGAAAAGAAACAGATCACCTATAAAGGAAAACCCATCAAAATCATGGCAGACTTCTCGACACAGACCTTCAGGTAAAGAAGAGCTTGGAGTGAAGTAATTCAAGCCTTGAAGGAGAACAACCTCCAGCCCAGATTGATGTATCCTGCAAAACTCTCTCTAGAAATTAATGGAGAAACAAGATGCTTCCATGACAAAGAGGAACTTGGAGAATTTGTGACCACCAATGCAACCCTACAAAAAATACTGAAGGACATTTTAGAGAGAGAGAGAACAAGAATACGAGCATTTCAGGAACAATGGCAGAGAGACCTCAGTGAATGGGGCAGACAGTGGAGTGAACAGAAAAATAGACAACCAATGGCAGAAAAACAGAATAGCAGAAATAAGGCAGAGAAGATTGGCTATAATCTCCAGTATAGATGGCCTTGAAATATTAACAGAGAGAAACACAGGCAGAGTAGATCAGGAGATAGGGTCCATTGACAGGCTCTATATAGGGAGGCAGTGGGACCCAAAACAAGCAGTGCACCCCATGGGGGTGAAAGGGGAGGAACTGCCTAAAAAAGGAAGGCAGAGGATACTGTTAATTGGGTAACAAGACTTAAAATCTACATTATTGTCATCACTCTGCTTAGATGGATTACATGATGTTTCAGTTTGTCTACTTACACTAGACTTGAGGACATGGTCAGCTATCTCAAAAGTAAGAGGACATATTATGGTAATCATCCCTAATTTCCTGTCAACTTAATCTGAAGCCCCTTATAACTTATACTGTCTTATTATGACTGATCTGATTTGAATCTGGGTTGTTAGATTGCTACTTTATGTTGACTGATTTTATTTAAATCTGTTATGATGCATAGCATCAAGTCTAAGAGTATAGGCAACTACACTGAAGATGACAAGATTCATTAAGATACCCACTCTGGTTCGATTATTACTTGCTTTTGAAGTCTTATAATGTCTCCAATGCTTCGCTTTTATTAATGTTGTTATACACTGCTGAGACATCATGGTAACCATTGTAGATCATTTTGTATTGTGGTTTTATATGACTTTTTTGCTTCATGCTTTTCTAGGAATTATTTTGTTATATCTTGCTTTGTTTTCTTTTTACCTCTAATACAGAAAGCATAGATATACATTTAGAGACTCATACATGTGTAGAGCTTATAAACAGTTTACAAGAACCAACTATGTAACACATGTTGAAATGAACAACTACTTTGAAGAAAAAGAGACACTACAGTACCCAGTGCTGATTCCATAATGTCATGATGTGTAATCCAGCAAAATTATCATTCTTTGTTCAAAGTGATTTTAGCTTGTTTTGTTTTGTTTAAGTTCAACACACATGAATGTATGGACAGCTGTTTTTAGGAGAATGAGAGACACTATGACAGCCATTCTCGGCTTCCCTCTTGTCTGGTCTTGAAGACCTGAAACGCCCTCCTCGTCCTGCTCAGATCAATTCCATACTATGTTGTTTCATGTGAATTCCCTGTATGTAACAATATGGACAACTATTTGGAAGAAAATAAGAGTCAATATGATAGAGAGTAAATATCTCCAATTGTCTAGTTTTGAAATTAATGTCCCTTACATTGCTTTCTTGTGATCCGCTTTGTTCTGTTTTGTTGTGTTTAATTTTACCCTTTTGATATATTTGAATGTATATTTGAGTGGGTAAGATGGATGACCATATTGCTGGGGTTTTTTTTTTGTCAGATCGTGGAACAGAACTGTTAACAGACTCACTGTTTGAATGTCTACTTTACATGTTTTAACTTTATAATTTGAACAACTATTTCCAATAAGTCAGTATGTAATTTGTCAAGTAATAATCTCTTAGGTTTTTTTGTTGTTGTTCTTTTCCTTTTTTCCTTGGAATTCTGTATTGTTGCTACCCTTTATTCTGGTTTTGTATTTCCTTTCTTCTCTTTAAATAAAAAAAAATTGGGAAAAAAAAATAGAGACAATGTCAGCTTCAAAATTTCCCTAACAATTGTTAGCTCTTGTATTTAGCTAATTGTTTTAGTAACTCATGTTACGTGAATTCAAGGACAATATTTACTCAATATATATTTATTGAGTTAACTACAACATTTAAAATTCCTGTGTTTTTTGCCAAAACTTTTAACACAGTTAAAACTTTTCACACAGATATAAAATGACCTAAGTTTGATTAACTTATCTACCACTCCAAGATTTTAAATATATTTTATAAAGCCAAATATAATAGCTCTGATAAGATATATGCATGAATGCAGATTTGAATATATTCAACCACTTTTATTTAATCATATAAAATAGGAGTAATACACTATGTGTATGAAAAGATTTCCACATATACAGGAAGCTTATTTTGAGCTACTATATTATCTGTTTCTTTTGAATCAGAAATACCTTCATAGTCATATGAATAGACATTTTTCATTTAATTAAAAAAATTAATAAAATTGTTTTTCATTCATGCTTTGTTTATCAGTCCATTTAATAAAGATCAATTACCAAATTTATGTGAGGCTTGTCAACTTAAGAAATAAAAGTATGAAAAACTTTCTAAAGGAATTCTGAAAGTCCACTTTCAAGAGTGTTTTTAGTTGCACTTTTGTGGCTGCTTTGATGTGCTAAATCAATTCAAAATATTTACCTTTGGTCGTTTTTACTTTTAGAAAGAAGCAGTCTCAATGAGGCAGATCCCGTGAGTGAGGGAAATGAGGATGCATCATAATGTTTTTACAAGCCTGCCTTCCTGTTGGACAGCACTTAGTAGCAGCCTTCACTGTCTTTCTGATCATACCTCATAAAGACACTCAAAGGATTTCCAGAACTGGGTTAGAAAGTGCCAATAACTATAAGAGTGTTCAAAAGTAGTATTCTAAGAGCAATGGATGGCAATGTGTCATTTACTGTGATAAAATTTTTAATTTAAATGTTAACAGTATTTTAGCAGCCTTTGTATTTCTTCCTCTTTTCTACAATCTCAAATTATGCTCTTTTCTTCTACTTTTGTCTTGATAAAAGATATCATTAAACGTATCCTCTGAAAAGTTATCTTCTTTTGACTATTACCTTCTCTTACAGAATTGTTTTCTATATTGTTTACTCATAAGGCAACTGCTTCTTGCTTTTTGTCAATCTATTTTGTATTTTTCCTTAGTCTTTTAGATCACCAGACTTTTGATTCATATTATTTCTCTTATTCTTTATGGACCATATACAGATAATTTTTCCATCATCATATTCATGCAAACACTCCTTACATTAAGGCCTTACATTAGAACAGATGTCTGTGCAACACACGGCACACGGAAAGATATGTTTCAGGCTGCTACTTCACCATGATTATTTTTGTTACAATCCTACCTGGAACCTTTCTCAGAAATATCCATAAACTGCCCTATGTAGTGGCTCCTCTGAGAAATCAGAAAGGAATATTGTGGTTTGTATAAGTTGGTTTAACAAACAATAAAACATTCAGCTACAGAAATGAATCAGGGCGTCTATGATTTAAGATGTCTGAAAATTGTATCTTTTGATAACCCATGTTCTGCAAGTAATGATATACTTGTATCTCTAAGCCTTGCAAGTCCTAGAAGCCTATAAAATATGCAGAAATGAGAATTATGGTATATGTTGGAAATTCAGGAAAAAAATACAATGAATTCTATTCAGCTATTTGAAGGATTTGTCTAGAGCAATTAAACTATAATTATACAATTACAGTAAGTAGATTGTTCTATGAAAACTACTTAAACAAGCATAAAATCTAATCAAAGCTAACTCAAACGTTTACAAACTCAATGTGAACTTACATGAGCAGTGTTTATTACATTAATTCTGTAAATATTTAATGTGCAACTAGCATTCATAGATAACCATGATATACAGTAATAAAAATATTGATAAGAGAAAAATTACAAGGAATTTAGAAGATAGACATATAAACCAAATTTGGGAGGAACATTCTGGGGGAATGTAGTAAAACAGTAGAAGGGAAGAAATTGTATGTAAATAGAGAAATGATGAAAAAATCAGAAGTTGACCAATCATAGGATAAGGAAAGGAAGGTGGAAGGGGAGACATCAAGATACAGGTTACAGTATTCAGCCATTTCTGGTATTGCAATCACAATATGTGGCTGATTAGCAGTAGCCTTATCAGTGAAGTTAGCAATGACCCAGAAAGTTCTAGATATTATAAACCAAATGATCAACTGGAACATGTATAGCTTCAGAATCTTGAGCACTTATTGAATTTGAGAGATTCCCCTTAAGACTCATCCAGTGCCAGACACATCACTCAGCATGAGAAAAAACAATGGAACGGCACCATCGGAGTAAATTTACCCTAGTACACATTACAAGGAAATGCGATTTAAAAGTTTGTATGTTTTCTTTTTATTCTCTCCCTAAATAAAGATACAAAGTCTCTGCTTACTCTGCGCCAAATTCTGATCTAAGCATTTTATAAATATATCACTCAATCCTCACAACCACCCATGTTTTATTCCTCTTTGTATGTAAAAAAAAGAAAAAAAAATGAGGGACACATGGGCTAAGTGAAAAGTCACACCAAGCACATCATAGAGTCAAGATTTGAAACTACAACCTGAAACTTAGCATTGTGATCCAATTACACGATTTGTTTACTTGTTTTCAACCAGGCTGTACTTTGTAATCAGCAGATCCATACATGTGATGTCTACTTTGTCTCTGTATGTTGGATATTATCTATATATATGAAAAGCAAAGATTATGCTATTAAGGCTCTGCCTGTTTTATAAAAAATAAAGAAGAATGAATAGTAAGAGGCGAGTAAGAGGGGAGAGATGGCATTATACAATCACAAATTCTAAGTCTTATCTCGATTATTTCATGCCCTTGAAATTAAGAAAAAAGAAAAAAAAAGTAACTTCCTATATCTGTGCTTGTTCATTACTACAGAAAATATTAGGTTTATAGAACAAACATATACTTAGTATATTTCAAATAATAGACTTGTAAATAAGAATTTAAGTTGATTATCACAGATAAAATAGTAAATAAATTTTAAGCACTTTATTTAAAATCTGAGAAAATCATATGGCACACATAGAAAAAGGTCATATCAAAACAAGTAGATACTACCAGAATAACATAGGCAGGTTAACATAACAGCAGGCTAAAAAGTAGAGAGAGTATTTCATTAGCTTAGGTTAGCATATGAATCTACAGATAGACCAAAGCTGTCTACATTTGGTAATTAGATAAAGACAAAAACTGACTCAAACGGTGAACACTCTGGTGTCAGTTGCAATATTCTTGACAGTTTATTCAATAAACTTTATTAGACTTTTCTAAAACTTTCAACTTAAAGCATGAACTAAGTACTTCATATTTAAAATAAAGCCTTATTTGGATTTTATTCAGTTAGCAAGATGGACTAAAAAGCTCAATAATACATGAGCTCCAAATTTTCTTTTTGTACTTTTAGGTGATTGTAAATTATACAAGATGTCTCTTTGTAAAAAATACATACCCAAAATTTTAAATTTAAAGTTATAAGTGTTTAAATGACTGTATCTTGAAATTCTAAATAGAAATACTATAAGCTATCATGTTACAAAATTATGCCACACCCATTATAGAACATCTACCACTTTTAATAAAAATGTAGTTCATACTCCCTGCTGATACAATCTTCGGCTTTTGCTAAGATTATAGGTGAAGACTTAGTTCTTATAATGGGAACTCCTCCTATGACAAATTAAAGTGTGAACACTGGTTCTTTTTATATACACAAAACCACTGTTGTGGTTTATTTAAATGTCCCCCCAAAAGCCTCATTCAATTGTAGAGGCAACTAAATCTAGCATTTGTGATTGGTCTGTTGTTTAGTGCTCAGATTGATGGTGTGTTTCTCCTGGCCAACGGTGGAGTCAGAGTAATGGTGGGAAGAAGGCGGGTCTTTCTCTTTTGCTTTGGGGTTTACTTTCTCTTTTGCTGTTTGCAGCAGCCATAAATGGCTACCTCGTCATGCCAGACCGTCTTGGAGCCAGTTGAGTACAGACTAAAACCTCCAAGAACTGTAAAAAATAAATCTTTCCTTCCCTAACTTCGGGCATCATATATTTTGTCTCAATGAGTAAAAAGTAACTAAGACAGCCATCAAACAGCCTTTAACAAATAGCAATGAATTTTGATCACCCCTCATCTTAGCCACTTGTACAAGTGACCTTAAAGAGAAAACAGAATTACCTAAGACTCTTCTAAAGAATTTTACTAAGTAAGAAGTTATACATATTTTATTTGATAACTTTCTCATTTAAGAATTAACACTTCTCCTCAATAAATTATCTCAAACCATTTATTCTTACAATAATATTGGCCTACATGTAAAATAAGAATTACAAAAACTAGAGCAACTTATTTGCACAAACAGCTTATAGTAAATTTTGTAAAGCTTGATTTGACCATTCATCAGTTAAAAGCAGAACTAAAATAGTTCTTTTCCCTGGGAATGCCTTTAAAGTATTATCTATACTTAATAAGTCCCTCTCACCTTTTTCTGTTGATTTCTACACCTTTCTTATCTTATTTGACTTTTCTGCAATGTGACACTATTCACTAAGTGAATATATGTTTATTTATTATCTACTACATATAGAACACTCGGGACTCACAGATGCAATTACCCTACCCCTTGGTCTAAGGAAACTAAAGGTTTCTGACTACTCTCATTCAGCTTAAAGATATCTTCCTCAGATGTCCTTCTCCATCTTTTTCTGGCTCCCCTATCTTTGTCATTTCTTTTTATGCTGCTTCAGAAGTTTTCCTAAGCCTTCTGTACTGGTGTTTTCCCGCATCTGTCTCCAGCTTGCAGATCTCCATGAAGAATCTACTGTCACTGTTATACATACTGGATAAGAGGTTGGGCTCTACATCCAGAATGCAAGGTCCAGTTTGGCTAATTAACAGAGGTATAAAATCATTCACATAACTTTATGCTCCTTTGCTCCAATTTCCTTATCTGTGAAATAACAGGGCTATATTGAGCATCAATTGAGTTGATTCATACAGTACAATGCCTACAATGATATACATAGTTAAGAACGAGAACACTCAAGCCAGGTTGCCTTGATTCAAATCAATGTTCTGCAACTTAATTAAGCTATGAGAGCTTAAGCAAGTGGCTTGATCTCTATGTAATGCACTTTCCTTACTTATAAAGTGAGATAATGATGAGTATTTAATCTGTAAAGCATTAGTGAGAATTAAGTGAATTAGGAATAAAAAGCTTGGAAAAACATTACGTAAAGCATTTCTTACTATTACCAATACTTAAAGTCTCCCCAGTGTTGCATTTTTTCATTTGTAATTATTTGATATTCTAATGAGGATATTTGAGCGCCAAAAAACACTGTATCTAAGACATTACATTCTTCAAAATTTCTTTTCCTTTGATCTATAAATATTATCATTTACCTAATTTTCTAATCTAGAAAATTTTGCCCTCCTTTACTCTTTACTTTCCTGAAGAAATCTCAATATATGCAAAAGACGAGTTTGGCAAAATTTGACACTTTACTATTTGAAAAGAATCGTTAAGTCTAGAAAAAGAAATGATCTTAAAATAGTGAAAGCTATATATGAAAATTCCACAGCTAACATCATTTTTATGCTACATACTGAAAGCTTTTCCTGTAAGATCAGACACTAGGCAAGGGTATTTATTTTTGCTTTTATTCAACATAGTAGAACAAGTAAAAGTCAGGGAAATTAGGCAAGGAAAATCTCTAAAAGGGATTAATTTGGGAAGAAAAAGTAAAAGTAGTTTTATTCACATATAACAATAATCATATCCCTATAGACTCCATCAAAAAACTATCAGTAGAATTAATAAACAAATTGAATAAAATTCACTGTATGCTACCAAAATCAATATATCAGCTGCAATCCTATATACTAATAACAAACTTTCTTAAAGGTGTTATTAAAAGAACAATTTCATTTATAATAGCACAAAAAAAGGAGAAAATACTTAGGAATAAACTTAACCAAGGAAGTGAAAGACTTACACAATAAAAATTGTAAAATACTGATTAAAGAAATTTCAAAGTCACAAATAGATGGAATGGTATCTTAAGTTCACAGATTAGAAGAGCTAACATTGGTAAACTGTCCATACTAATCTAAAGGTTCAATAAAATTCTTATTATAATTTCCATTTAATTTTTTAAAGAAATAGAAAAAACAATCCTTTAATTCATATGAAACCAGGAAAGACAATTGTCAAATCAGTCTTGAGAAAGAATAAAGCTAGTGACATCACATATTGTAGTTTCAAAATATATCATAAAACCATAGTAACTGAAACAATGTAAGATCACAATGACAAACATATAGACAATGGAACAGTCTAGAGAGTCCAGAAGTAAACTTATACAAGTAGGATCAACTCATCTTTGACAAATGTACCAAGAACATATAACAGGAAAGAAAAACAATTTTTCATAAATGGTATTCAGACAATTAGATTTATGCATGTAAATGAAAGTAGAGCCTTCTTTTACACTATACACAAAAATCAACTTAAAAGATAGTAAATACTTAGAAGTGTAAGACACCTATACGAAAGCATAAGGGGAAAAACCCATGAGCCACTAGTCTTGGCAATGATTTCTTGGATGTAACACCAACCGTGCATCCATGTACGTGTACATGCACAGTTAACAAAGGCAAAGACAGACAAATGGGATTACATCAAGTTCAAAAGTCTCTGCACAATGAAGAAAATGATCATCAGAATGAAAAGGCAACCTATAAAATGAAAGAAAATGTCTGAAGCTACATATGTGCCCAGGGCTTAATACCCAAATATACAAAGAACTCCTATAACTACTTAGTAAAAACAAAATAACCTGATTGAAAATTGGGCACAGTACTTGAACAGAAATTTCTACAAACAAGATGCACAGATGCCTGATGCTCACCATTAGTAATTATGACAAAATCAAATCAAAACTAAAATGTAATATCATCTTCCATCTATTAAGATGCCCACTTTGAAAAACAAAAATAAAAACAAAAGTGTTGGTCAAACGGTAAAATGGTTGGAACCACTCTGTACTTGTTAGTGGGAACAGAAAGTAGTATAGCAGCTATGGTAACAGTTCTTAAATTAAAAATGAATTACCAAGTGATCCAGAAATTCTATCTCTGTGAACTTATCTAAAATAAAATCAGGATCTCAAAGGGATACTTGTACTCCTGTGTTCACCACAGCATTATTCACAATAACCAAGACAAAAATAATCTGAATGTCCAGAAGGGTCAATAGATAAAGAAAACATTATATATATATATATATATATATATATATATATATATATATATATATATAGGCATATATAGTGAAATATTGTTCAGGTTTAAAAAGAAGGAAATCTTGCCATTTTCAACAAGATGGGTGAAACTTAAAGACAGTAAGTGAAATAGAATATTTGTCAGAAATACTGCATTATTATACTTATATGAAATACATAAACAGTCAAACTTATAGACACAAAAAAGCAGAATGATAGCCCAGGTACAGTGAGGAGGAGAAAATTTGGAGTTGTTGTTAAACAAACACAAAGTTTAGTTATATATAGATATTTGCTGAACAACACTGTGCTAAACTCAGCAAACCATACTACACACTTAGAATTTTATTAACCAAGAGATATCATGTATCTATCTGTTCTTCTACAATAAAAGAAAAAGAAAAAATGTCAAATCAAGTTCCTTTTCCACTTTTCCTTTCATCATTTACCAGTTCAGGCTCATAATAGCAATGGCCTTCAAAGTACTCGCTATCTCAAGCAAGCTCCATTTGTCTCATCCAAAGCACTAAACCTAAATTTATCTTCCTAAAATCCCCTTGCTTATACACTATTTATGTTTGTTTGTGGTACTGGAGATTGAACTTAGGGCCTCCACACTGAGCTACATCCATAGGCCTTTAATCGTTTATCTTGAAGCAGAGTCTCACTAAGCTATTAAGTTGCCCAAATTTGTGACCTTCCTCAGAATGCTGAGATTACAGGCTTATACCATCACATGTGGCCCTTTATGGTTATTTATTTCCTATAGGCAAATACCAAAGAGCATACATACAAAGCTCTTCATGATGTGGTCTGAAGTACACACATACACCCTCACACATACACACATACATACACATACACACACATACACAAACACACACATGATTGAACCCAAGGCTTCATATGCTAAGCAAGCTCTTTATCACTGACTTATATTCCTGTCCCAGACCAACTACCTTTGAAGCCTCAACATCAAGCTCCATACATGCCTCACTCGAATCACAGTAATTCAGCGCTTATTTGAACAAGCTCTTATGCTTAACTTCATATTCTGCTTCTTCTTCTGTACCCCAGGGCTATCACCTGGATATTATTCTTCCTCCTTCCTATCTCATATCCTATAAACAATCAGGTCACAATTTTTTTCTATCTAACTCCACAGATAAGCAAGAAAAATATTAAACTATTGCAATTTGCAATGCAAAACATATTAAACAATTCTAGTTGGGCAGCTAGAGTATAAAGATTGAAAGAACAAAGTCACATGTACTGTACATATCTTACAAAATATTCATAAACATCACAGTATATAATTATCAAATTTTTCATTATGGGTCTGTATAAACAGATGTTCGATGAAATGCTAGTATTTCTCCATAAAACTTACCTTTGTAAGTTCATCTACACAGTAAATTCCACATTGTCCATTTTTTCCTATACTCCAAAGGCTTCCTACTGCCATTCCTATTAAAATACTTAACATATCCAAAATGGAAATTTTCCTCCCTCAAAGTACTATGCTCCTCCAAAATGCCATATTTCTATACTTTCATTCTAACTTTCTTCCATTCTAACCTTTTTCAAACTTTAGAATCAGGAAACAATTTTTCTTTTACTTGTACTCAAGAACACTTCAACTAGTTAAAGTTGTATGGAACCTGTGTCTGCATTTTGCAAAAATGACCACTAGACTGCATTGTTGTCTTAGATTGGAAAACAGGTTAAAAAAAAAAAAACATTATCACTAAGTACTAACCAAGATACACTGAAATATTATCATCCATCTAAAAAGTACATATGAATAAATTTATCTGCACATTCAAATATTTAGGAAAAAACTAACAGAATATAATCATATTTTAAGCAAAATAGTAAATATTATAAGCTACATTTCTTCACATATAAAAAAACTTTGAAATTACTTTTTGAAATTAAGAAGGCCAAATATCAGTTATTACTAGAAATGTTTTTATGAAATATCATGTAACTACAGTTTTAGGACTTAAAATGTCTAAGATATGCAAAGTCTATTAAAATGCACATAATTTATCTGAATCAAAATGAAAATATATTTATAAATAATACTATTCATCTAAACTCTTTTGGCTCTCCTTTAATATACAAATGTATTCCTTTTCTCCAAAACACAGCAGCTGGGAATGAAAAGAAAGATTTCAAATGATCATTTTCACATCATATTCCATCATCTTTTCACCAGTTTCTCCCAGCTTTTCTTTGTGCCTCATTCTTTTACAAGAGGTCTCTTTTTAGATCAATCCATATTTCCATAATCCACACTGCAGTTTCCTCTTCTTCTCCCCAGGGTGGACTAACCCTCACATCCAGAACTATGGCTTACAACTGTCATTAAGCCTTATAACAATAACAAGATAACAAAAGAACGGGTGGCACTGAGGCTAGCTGGTACCATATGTTGATCAAATTCGATATTTTCAGTTAATACAGAATATTTTTAAATTTAAAAATTCTAATAATGAAGTGTCTTTGTGCATATTTGTTCTCCACAATTATATTTCAACCTAGACTTTAAACATTGATGAGCAACCTGGCAATAGTTTCTTTAAAATGCTTATCTATTAATGAATGTACTAAGAATGAGACAGGAAAACAGAAATCAACAAACACAAAGGTGCAACGCAACTTATAGATATTTGTTCACTCTTGTACCTCCTAAATCCCATCCATCTTAAATAAATTCATAAAAAAGAAAATTTCCCTGAAAGTTACATAAAGCCAATATGCAGTTGTAATACACAGGATTATTTCAAGTATATTTTATTTGCAATTAACAAAGACTTCACACCAGTTTTAAAAGACTTTATTTCCATTAAGTAATGTCTAAATTCTTGTTTCCATTATTTGTTTCATTGTTAACTTCTTTTTAAAGGTAAAGAAAATTTTGAGCTATCCCCACATTATACTCAGTTTTTTTCTTCTGACTTTGGGGGAACTGTTTCTGACTCATTCATTAGCCTATGTTATGCCACACTGTAAAAAATCATTTCTCCACTCTGTTTTATTCAAAGACTTTGAACTCATTAATCTAACAGGACTAAAGGCCAATTTTACTCATCTAAAGTTGATTGCTCAATAAAAAAAATTTTCAAACCACATTTATTTATTTTAATCTGCACTGTTATTTAATTTCTGTAGGTTGCTGAGGAAAGTCAGTCATCCCAGGTTTGATCTAAATCATTTCCAGTTACAATATAATTCCACTGTCAAAAAATATAAAAAACCTTACATCTACGAGCTCATTAAACTTTTCATCTTTCAGCAGAAAAATAAGGTCATTTTTATAAGAACTTTCAGGTATAATTTTATCTAACATTCATTCAAAAATATTCTTTTCAATAGGAATTTCCTAAAACATATAATTCTGTTTTTCAGTACATATCTCATTTAAAAAGCAAAATTTCTAAAATATGACTATGCTTTATGAAGTTCGTTTCCTTGTTTCCAATAAAATATTTACATATTAAAGCATAAAATGTAAATAAGCATGCAGATAAAACAAGAATGTGATCATGTTTTGCTTTGAGCTTCCTAACACTATGCTCACAAAAAACTCTAATCTACATATAGACAGATAGAAATATAAAACTATAAAGATGATCTTACATTTATTTCTATAGACTGTCTTACATGTTTGTCCCTTATAATGTTTCACTCTGATTTTTTTACACAATATACTACAAACATAACACTGAATCTACTATAAACCAATCTGATGAAAAATAATTGATATTTTAGCTTCTAAAATAAATTACTGATAAAAGTTTTATAATATGAAATAAAGCAAGTAGTTATAATTTTCTTACATTTACTCATTATAGGTAAAAATTTTATTTTGTTAAAAATTAAGAAATTAATTTATCTTAGAAAAGTACTTACATATAGTATACAAATACTCTTAGGTGTACTGAAATAAAAATTTATTTTTCACATCAAAAATTAGCTTAAAGTAAGACATTTCATTTTATCTATTTAGAAAAGCAATAGTTGATACAGAATGCAATTATCTTTTTCTTCTGAAATAATCAACTGTCAATTTAAAAAGACAAACATCAAGTCCAAATGTAAAAATGTGTTTTTTAAAGAATTTAAAATTATTTAAATATTTATTTTGTATTAGAATTTAATAAATTATTTCTGAAAATTTTAGATCTTTACTACTGATGCTGAAAATAAAATTATACAATTCCAGGTATCAAAGTCTGTCAATTTTAAATTATGAAAACCTCTGTTTTGGTAAAATTCCTTTTAAATTAATAAAGAAGAAAATTCCTTTAATGATGGATATGTAAAAATATATTTTAATTAAAAATTCAGAACAAACCAGGCATAGCAGTACATGCCTCTCAGGCCAGTACTCCGGCAGGCTGAGGCAGAAGAAGGGTAAATTCGAGCCCAGCCTTTGCAAACTAATGATCTACTGACACCCTAAATAATAATAATAATAATTTTTTTAAAAAAATTGGAGACACTGTAAAGGTCCTTAGCTCAATCCTTACTAACTCTCAAAAAGAACCGCCATTAGACAATGCTGAAAATAAAAGAAAAATTGTATACAGTGTGAAGTATAATTGTATTAACATGAACTAACTAGTAGGGTGTTTACAGAAATGAAAGACCTGTAACAGTGGTGGTACATACCTGTAATTACAACTATTTGGGAGGCTAAGCAAGGATCACAAGTTCAAAGCTGTCCTAGGCAATTTAGAAAGATCTGCCTCAAGGTTTTTTTAAAAGGGTGTGGGGGCGGGGGCTGTGGCTCAGTGACCCAGCACCATCCAGCAAACATGAGGTACTGGGTTCAACCTCCAGTACCACAAAAATAAACAAACAAAACGAAAGATACAGCTAAAAAGTTTAAATGCTCTACTATCATTATAAATTATGTACTTTTTACTACTATTCCCTTAAAATTGTAATTAAAACTGTCTCCAGATAATTTTTACCAAGATCTGCTTAATGAACAAAATTTCTAATGGATTAAAATTATCATGTGGCTTATGTACTTTTCTAAAGGTATTTCTAAATAAACCTTCATCATGTAATCTTGGTGCACACACCAGTTTTCCAATACATATTAAAATTTAATTTTTTAAACTTTATAGCACTGTGGGAAGGGAAAGACATACAGGTCAGCTGTTAAGATCAAATATATATCTTGAGGGCCGGGGGTTTAGCTCAGTGGCATAAGCACCTGCCTGGCAAGTGTGAGGTCATGAGTTCGATACCTGGTATCAAAACAACAAAGCAAAACAAAACACAAATACACATCCTGAGTCTGTCATGGACCCACTGAACTTCAAGCTGCTCAACCCCTATGACAAACCGCATCTTTCATACAGACTTTAAAGAAGCCCTATTGTATGTCTCATAGCACTGGATTGACATCGTAAATTTATGTATGCACATTACTCTTACATCCACCTCTATCAGGAGACTACTTGTCTCCTATTTTTCCAAGGTGACTGGGATAACTATTCTGAATTTATTCAATGTCCTTTATCCTGCTGTTCCCTCAATTAAACGTTTAAAAAACATTTATTCAGATCTTATGTGTCATCATTCTGCTACATGTGGAAAGCGAGTAATGGGAAGATTCTGATCCTATTCCTTCAAGAAACAAATATACAACCCAGAGTTATTCAATAAAGTGGGTAGGGACAGAGAAGGGGGTAGGAAAGGGCAGGAAAGGGCTGGGACTGGGAGAAGAGGAAAAGAGAGAGGAGTAGAGGGAAGAAAAGGAGAGGAGAAGAGGAAGCAATAGGATATATAGGTGTGTTTAAAAAGCTATGAAAGTGTAGACAGGTCACCACAGAGCTTCAGAAAAATCCTTCAAAAAATTTATTTTTAAACCAATGTTAAGACTAAGGAGAAATGCCCAAAGGGAAAAACAAAATGAAAAAGGGAAGTAAAATCAGAGATGCTACCCAAAACAAAACAAACAAAAAACAGAAAAGGCAGACACAGAGTATGAAGAAAATCCAACTCTACCCTTCCGCATCTGTGCTTCACACTGACCCGAAGCCCACTGTGAATCCTGTGAAGTAACTATTATGTCATTTGCAATATAGGGTATTTTTCTGATGGCAAAATGCATACAATTAACAGTGTTAAAATTCGAACTCAAATCTATATTGTTAAAAAATTATTTATTTAAGTCTTCAATGTAATGCAAGAAATACCACCCTAAAAACTCCTATTATCACTCTATCTCAACTTCAAAGCAAACTTCAGAAAGTAACTTTGTTATTTTGTCTTCCCAATACGAGGTCACACTCAGTTACCCTCATTTATGGTGATACCATCTACTATCACATGAAAAAGAAAACCAACTCAAAGAAAAAACTCAAAGATAAAGAATAAGGCTTCAAGACCACCTCACATGCACTCTTTCCACCAGCTTCTCGACATGAATCTCAGTAATGTGCTAAGAGTAGAAGCAGAGCCAGAACAGCAGCCCATTTCTTATTCCCACACCAAATCTTCCCTTCCATAACAGACTCTTAGAAGATAAAAAAAAAAAACATATATTTTATTCTTTGCATTAATATTAGCAGCTTACAAAGAAGTACTCAATGAATAATTTTAAGTTCTTAAGGCAGGTAAAGCTATATGATACTTGCCTAAGTTGAGATGCTCAGTATTTGGCAAAAGTTTTCATCTCTGATAGGGGTAACAATAAATAAAAATAACTAAAAAGGCAAGAAAAATATTTTTTTTTTTTTGGCTGAGGATTGAGCTCACGACCTTGTGCTTGCCAGGCAGGCACTTATGCCATTTAGCTAAATCTCTGGCCCCTGTTCTATTTTTATAAATCTTTCAACTCTCCCACATGTCTACACTATCTCAGAAAAACTTTTGCTCTTCTATTAGTTGAGGTATTTTCCCATCTCCAACAAGTACCAAAAAACTAGATTATAAAGTTTTATAAATTAAAGAGGCTCTGTTCTGATTGGCTTATAGAGAGAAATGTATACACATATTTCTAAAATTCTATGGATTAAGTAAATTGTACTCTTATTTTAAAGGAGCTAACTTTAAAAAGAATTCTTTCTTAGAACATTCAAATTCACATTATTAAAATAAATCCTTGGCAAAGTTCTGTAATTTTGGTTTAATAAAATTGTGTCTTCTGATTTAGAAAATGTTACATACAGTACAAGCACACATTTTATGCACGTATTTTCTCAACTACATATAGGCTATTAAACAAATAAGCTAATGTGACATAATATTTAGGTTACAAAGAATATGAAAATTTCTATTCAACTAAATTTAGCCATTACTCTAGTAAACTTTATTTAAACAATAAAACTATTTTATAGAATATTTTAGTATTATTGAACGTAATATTTTTAAAATTTTCAAGTAATTATAAGGTACATCTGATATTGAATTAGTTAAAGGATAACTTCTAAGATAAAACACTAAATCACTGATAACATTTGCATCATTTTTCTTACTTGTGTATGCTAAAAAAAGTTGTTCCTTTCAGCCATCTTAGCAATCATGTTCGTCTTTCCTACTTTACAAAGATGTAAAAATGGTACATGCAATTGCAGAAAGTTGTATCTTTGGTATTCATGAGCTGCGGTGGTCTATTAAAATGACTGTGCATAATTCAACCTTCTATTGTCCTCTCTTCCAGCTTTTTGGTTTTGTTTTTGGTTTTGATCAAACATAAATTAGCTATTTTTGTTAAAAGTTATAACCGATGAATATTTAGGACTATCAACAGTATCAGAAAAATACAATCTGGTATATTTTTGGTTTTTTGTTTTTTTAAAAAAAATACTTTTATCCTTGGTATAAAAAAAAAGTCACTGTTGGGCTTTTCTTTTTATACATCTGAACTCCTTTGCATTCCTGGGACTTAATGAAGACCCTGAAGAGCTACTGTTTATTTATAACTATTTAAATCTATCATATTAGAAATTGTAACAATCCTTTAGAGAAACATGAACTCATTTGGTAAAAGTAATCATGAATTTCCTGCATGTTAACATAAAAAGTGTGACTATCATAGTGACAATGGAATTAGTTTTAATCTTTAGAGCTCTCTGACTCAAGTATGCATTTATTCTTCAATAAGAGAATACAATGAAACAAAATGTGATTTTTGTCTTTTTGATAATATCTGATACTGAAGTTATGAAACTTGTTAAAATCCACTTAATTCTGATAAGCTTGCATCCTTAATTTCCTGAGTAATGCCTTTGCCTATAATACAAGTTATTTTTACCCCCATAGCAATCTTCAAATTTCAATATTCATGCCTTTGTGTTTCCTTAGAAACAGATATTCTCCATTCCTATTAAGTCAACAAAGCCTTTCATCACTCACATGAAAAATTATTATTTTTCAAGTGATAAAAATGAAACTAACTGTCTTCTCTTCGTTACTCTTCTCCACTCTCTCCCACCTCTAAAATATAACCTTTCCATTCAATCTCTTTTTTTCTGCTCCACGTGTACCTTCTTTTTCATTCTTAATATAACCAACTCTTGCTTTCACACTTTTTACTGCAGTAGCTATCTCATTAGTATCCCATCCCCAATTTCTACCACCACCAATCCAGGCTTAGTCTATCCCACATTAAACTTCCTAACAGTGATTTTGTCACATTACACTTTCCTAGAGTTCATTTAAGAAACAAACTTTCTGGCAAGGTAAACTGTTACTAAAGTCAAAATTCCTTTATTTTATGGTTTTGTGTCTTACTTCTCCCTCATACATATCCTTTCATTGTATTAAAAAAAAATTTTAATCACAGCTCCTGACACGTGATATGCCATTGCTCCTTCTATTACCAAAAAAGGAAAAACACAATTAAAAATGTGGAACAGACCAGTTAAATCCATGTGGTAAAACAAAGGGTAATGGATTGATTGCGTTGAATAAAATTACACACTGCTTAATAGCTGTAGCAATACTGATAGAAAACTATTAGGGTAACCTTTATTAAGGGGGGACTAAAATAATTAGGGAGAGTTTGGGAGGTCTTTATAAGAATGAACATTATAGCTTAATGGTTAAGAGCACACACTTTTGACTCAGGAAACAGTGCCTTCAAATCATAGCTCTGCCTCTGAGAACGAGCAGTGTGACCTTCATTAATTACCTACTTAAGCCTCAATTTGAGGGATGATGCTATCTCCCAGTACCCACGGAGGATTTGAAAGTACAATGAATTATGCACATAAAGCACCTAGTATGATGACCAGTGCATAGTAAGAGCTAAATGAGGTTTAAACACACACACACACACACTTATTGTTACTGAGGGGTCTAAGGATCAGTGAAAAGGCTGGTTAAGAAGTGAAGTTAGCAGAATAAATTAATAAAAAGTAAAACAGGTAAGAAATACATGCAGAGTACTTGTGTCTTCTATCGTATTCAATATATTCATTAAAAAGCAAGTAGTAAAATCATTCTTCAAGGTTCTGTGTTAGAATCTCTTACAAAACTTTGTTTCTTTAGATGTAAATTGAGGTAAGTAGACAACAGTTCCTTTCAGTTCTTTAAAAAAAAAGTCTATGAGAACTGCTGAGAACTAGCATCCTCAGAGTTATGAATGTTTTCTATCACTACATGGTTAACTGCTTTTTTTAATGGAAAAAATAAAACAAAATTTCATAACAAAGTAATAGGAGAATAACAATAGTTAATACATACAGTATTGTTATCTTTAAAATAGTTAATTAGCATACAAGACATAGGCTTGTAAATTTGTCTAACTGATATTAACACAAACCTTTCTTTTCAATGAACTAAGACAAACTAGTAATATAATTACTTTGTATTTTGTTTTTTATTTTCCTTTTCCCTTCCTTCCTTTCTATATTCCCCTATCCTACTTCCTTTTTCCTTTTGGACAATTTCTTCCCATTTCACAATATCTACTGTGCATTCTGGACCTTATTTGCTCTTTCAGTTCCTCACACCAGGGAGACAAATGATTAATTGCTTTTGTAGTTCACTAAGTATGTGAAAGCTTACTGATATTCTGTTGACCTAAGAATTTCTCAACACAGAGGGACAGTTCTGCCCCAACTGAAAAATCCAAACACAATTTTTGCAAGTTACAAAAGGAAGAGCAATCGATGATCTCACTAAAATTGCTACTACAGGTGTGCACAAGGACATTATCACCCATAAGTGAACCCAAAGTTAGGAGTCCCCAGACCTCCTAAGAATTCTCAAAGCCATCTGAAGAGGCAGAAATAAATAGCAACAAAAACAACACTGAAACAGAACTGAAGAGAAACAAAAGACATTCCTAAGTAGAGAAATAAGAAATGAAAAGACCACGAAAAGAACATTTCACAGTGGTAAAATCAATCAGCAAGACTATGCTTTGTATATACTCGGGAACACACCCAATTAAGCTTATTTCCAAGTGCCTTCACTGTAGGAACTTATTTTGTATATTTATCTAGAAATCTATTTAATTTCTCTAACAGATTAAAACTTAATTACATTTTATTTAAAGCATGGCAAAAGATTGCACTAGATCTAATTAATACTCTACATTGCCACTTAATTAACTTTTTAAGTCAGTTGCTAATTTTTAAGTCTTTCAGGCCTAGAAAATTATTTTTCCACATACATTCAAATTGTATGTCTGGATACTTATTTCTGAATGAATTAAAATTATAGTTTTTGTCAAACTGGATGTTTATAAATTGTGAGAATGATATGTGATCTTAAATTATAAGTCTATAGTACTATAATTTTAACTGTGATAAGATTGCTTTCTCTTATTTCTTTTAAGAAAAGTAAAGGAGTGTACTCATGAGGTATCCAGTAAAAAATATTTATTTCCATCAAAAGTTAATCATATGTAAAATCATTCAATATAATTCAACTTCAAAGGGTGAACCTATAACATAAAATTTTAAATATTTTACTATTCATATATATCATTTATAAATATTTCATCATTTTGCTCATACTAAGCATTGAAAAAACTATAGAAAATATAAAGTACAAATAGAATCATTCATCCTGCATTCTCCCATGCTTTATCTTTTTTAAAGCAATAAGCAAGAGTTATATAAAAATGAGAAAACAGTGCCAATTTAAATTCTAAATGTAACTGATTCAGATATTATTGTGACAAGGAAAAAATAATCACAGCAGTTATACTTATTTCTAAATAGAAATAATGAATATATCTAGCAAATACTAAGTAAAATCAAGTTTTTTAGATAATTTTTGTGTTTCCAAATATATCTTCTATAAATAAGAGTACAAAAATGTTTAAACAGTCAACATCCAGACCTACTATTTTCAATATTAAAGCTTTTCCACTTATCTACTGGGTAACTTTAAAAGATTCTTCCATATATTCTCCACACATGCTGTTTCCTAACAGTTGATCAAGAAAAAATAATTATACTCATGTGTAGTAGCAGTAGTGGTAATAGTAAGAATAATCATGGTACTCTAATTTCAATGTCTTTTTGAAATTATGTTGTCCAAACCTGGTCTCCAAAGTCCTCAGGGAATTTCCACAATACCACAGGATCTGCAAATAATTGACACATCATTAAAAAAGAGGGAAAGGAAGACATGCAAAGCAACAGTCTTGCTAAAATATTCTTCAAATAGTTAAGACTGCTTTAATTATAATTTTTAAAGTTTTCTATAAACATAGGTAGTTTGGGTTCACTTCTCTTCCTTTATCAAATTAAATATCTTGATCCTTTAAGGGGTTTAATGACCTTTAAAAAAATAACATCAAATGAAATTAATAACTTGGTCAGGTTACTAAAAATGATTTCTTTTAGCAACTCACCTTTCTATAAAGTTTTTTTAAGATTCTTTTAAAAACTTTATAAAACTTTCAATTCTAAAAATCTATGTATAAAATTATTTGTTTTGTCTTGAAAATAAAAATATAAATGTAGTAAATACATACTCAGATATATTATGGTCCTCAAACACTAACTAAAATATAGTATATCATCTTAAACTTGCACTTAAAATTCCAATTAAGAATTTACAAAAATAGTAGTATCAGTTTTATACCAGTTTTCAAATACCATATTTAAAGGACTGGAGATTTAGCTCAGCGGCATAAGCACCTACCTTGCAAATATTATATTTAGGCTCTACAAATCTTTTTAATATTACAGATAAATCAGTATGTAGGCATAACAGCAATTGTAAAATACAATTGGTATTTTCAAGGTAATTCAAAAAATTTTTTCTACTATATACCATAGTAATTCATATACATAAATCAACATTTTTAAAAAATAGTCACAAGGGTTTTTTTAAATTTTCATTACATCTCACACTATTTCTAACTTATTATAATTAGCACTAGTAAATATTGTGGTCATCCACTTATAAACTTGTCAAAAAAACTTGAAAATTTCTAATGATTTTAAATGAAAAATATAAAATGAATTAATATTATTTCTGAAAAAAACTTTAAAAACTCACAATGAAACTAATATGAATAACAAGTACTGACAACCTGACAGTTTGCATTCCACTCCCAATAAAAGAATTTTGTTGAACAAGATATCACTTTATGTATCCAGCCAGTGGAAAATTACAGCTCTATTAAATTATTTCCACTATTATACAGTTTTTTTTTTAAAAATGCAATCTAAGAATGCGTAATTTCCTAACTGCTAATTTCAAAATACAATAAATGCATAATGGCATTTTTAGCATGAGCTAGCTCCTCTTGTATTTTCACTTCAGGTAAACAACTGTTTGCAAATACTTAACTTAAAAATAAAAAATTAAAACTAAAAATAAAAAATAAAAACTTAAAAATAAAAAATAAATTTTTCACCTAAGGATTTAAAATTTTCCAAATAAATTAATAAAAATACATCACTTAAAAAGATATTATGTAAAAATAAAACAATACAAATTTATGAAGGTAACACCAAATGATTATTTTCTCATGTAAAACAAATATACACATTTATGAGATAAATGTGAAGTGTGTTGTAGGTCATCTAAAAATCTTCAAGTGTTATTGTCCTAAGGATAATTAGGGATAATAATTGTCCTAAGGATAATTATCCTTAGGGTATTATCCTAAGGATAATTAAGGATAATTTTCCAAATGGAAAAAATATACATATGTTCAGGTGGCAGTTTCACCAAATGTGTAAGATTTACATCCCATAAAGCAAAAGTGTATGGTAAGACTCTTCATGCAATATTAAGTAAAAGATACTATGGTGATGAATTAATACAAAGACTAGTGGCTGGTTGGGCAGAATGGCACATGCCTACAACCCAAGCACTTGAAAGGCTAAGGTACCAGGACTACCAGGTGTCTCAGGCCGGCCAGGGCCAGCCTGATTTTATAGTCAGACTGAACTACCTAGCGAGACTCTGTCTCAAACACCAAAACAAACAAATAAAGAAAAAACACTAAAATTAAGGGTCATATAAACAGATAATCATGCACAATATAATCTCATAAATTATAGTACGAAGGGGTTTTAATGAGAATATTTATGATATTCCTTATCAACAATCTCAACTTTACAGTTACCACTTTAGAAAACATTTCTTCAAGTTTCTAACACCTGTCTTAAAACCAGAACCTTGCTAACCTATCTGTATAGCCCTTGTAGTCAGTCTGCCCTCACCGCTGCCAACATTTAATTAACCACAGTTTGCAGCCTGAGTTTTCATTCATCTTTTATTCTTTTTGGTTGTTGTTCTGTATACTTTTTTTTCACTTAAAAACAAGTGGTTTAAATGCCTAATTACAAAATATGGGTTTTTTTTAATTAAAACCCACACTTCGGGACTCAAAAATGTATTAGAATCACGTGGAGTCATATTTTGAAATGAATTAATTAGGTGCTATTTATATGGTTATATTTGGACCATATCTAATATATCTTTGTAGCAACTTTTCAAAAGGACTACAAAGAAAGAAAAAAAGAGACGGGAGGAAAAACTTCTATTCCACAAGTATGTACAAAGACTGAATTTTTCTGTTCCCTGAGGATTATTTTCTAAATACTCAATGTTATCTAGCAATGTTAGGCTAGTTTTATGCTGATTTTATGGTTGAAAGGATGAGAATTCCTGGCAAGAATCACAATTTTCAATGATGTCTGATAATACACTGTTTCTCCTCTTTCCAAAGTCCACTGGCAATTAAAAGGAGACTCATCTTTACTCTTAGAAATACTGTACTATCAAAGTACAGAAATCAAATATATATAGAACTTGATTTTGATATATAGTTCATCTTTATTTTAACAAGATAAAATTAAAGTGCAAGAAAAATATAAAAATTTTTGTTAAATCAGTGTTTTAAAGGTAGTATTTAAAATATTATTTTTGTATTGCTAGCAAAAAGACTCCTAATTCATAATGAAGACTTTTTAAAAATGTAAAGTAAGATAAATTCAGAAATACTTTCTTTCTCAATCAGACTTTTCACATTTTCTGGTCCTTAATGGAAAACAAAAATTAAAATAATTTAGAATATCAATGTGACTGTACTAAATTACAAAAAATATGCAGAAAAATGTTTTTAACTTGCAAAAGTTAAGAAATTTAATTCTGTGGAATTCAAACATGGATTAAATATACAGTACCTTTTAAATTATGCATTTATAAAACTACAGGTAAGAGACTATATACTTTGGGAAAAACAGAATGTAAAATATTCATATTTTGCTTGATTATCTAGTACCTGATTTACTGACATTTTAGAATGTTTATGTATAAGGAAACTAAAGCCAAAATAATGAAGAATTGGCTTGGTCATAGAGCTAGCTGATGCTAGAGATTAGAGTTTTCCTCACTGCAATGCAAGCACCACCTATTCTAGTTTCTAATAACTGATAACTTCTTGTGACTCATCTGACAAGTTCAATTTGTTTTATTCAAAAATCTATGCAGTGAGGCATGGTGCACATGCATGTAATCCCACTACTCAGGCTGAATCAGGAAAATGGCAAGTTCAAGGCCAGCCTGGGCAGCACAGCAAGATCCCATCTAAAATACATACATATATATGTATACATGTATGTACACATATATGTATAAATGTATATATATATTACATGTACATATGTATAAATGCATATGCACATATATTGTATGTACATATAAACATATGCAAATATAAATACATATATATATGTAAAGATTAGATAGCACTAAACAGGAAGAATCTCTGCCCTCCAATGCCCCACAGTGCCCATGAACAGAAATGTCAAAGGGATGCCTAGTTTTTAATGTGGAAGATTATTTTAAGGAAGGTATACTGTAGAAGCATTTAAACTCAGATGAAAAATTCACTGCCTTAATAATTTCAAGAAATTTTGCTAATGAAACAATGGTAATATCTTTTGAACATAAATGAGCAAAAATAATCAACAAAAATGTCTTAGTTATTTTTATTTTTTTACCTATAGAAATATAATGGTGAATTTAAGTGTCTTTACTACTTATATATTATAAAACCATAGTGATAAAAACAGTATGCCACTGACACAAAAACAGACATGTGGATGAATGGAATGGAAGAAAGAAAGTAGAAACAACCTGAGCCACATTTGACTATTTGATCTTTAACAAAAGAACCAAAAACAGACACTAGAGGAAAGATAGCCTCTTTAATAAATGATGTTTAATAAATTAGCTACCCACATATAGAAGACTGAATCCAGACCCATGTATCTTACCATGTATTAAAGTGAAAATTTTAAATGTTAATATTAAAACACTTAATTTGCCAAAAGAAAAACTAGTAAAACTCTGAAAGACAGGCATAGGTAAGAACTTTCTGAACAGAACCCAACTGTACAGGAAATAGTACCAAGCATCAACAATGGAATCATATCAAATTTAAAAGCTTCTGCACACTAAAACAATCAACAGCAGAGTGATGAAGAGACAACCTATAGAATGAGAAAAAATTTTGCCAGCTATTCCTCAGACAAAGGACTAATATCTAGAATATATAAAGAACTCAAAGACCCAATCAGAAAATGAGCAACTAAAATGAATAAATGCTTCACAGAGGAAAATGTAAAAATGATCAATAACTATATGAAAGAATGTTCAGTATCACTGGCCATTAGAAAAATACAAAGTAAAATAAAACTGAGATTCCCCACTCCAGAAAAAAAATGGCTATCATCAAGAATAAAATAATGACAATAGCTGATGAACCTGCAGGAAAAAGGAAGCTTTTTATGCTGATGATGGAAATCTAAATATGTGCAACCACTATAGAAATTAATAGGGGGATTCTTCAAATAACTAACACTGAAAATTCATTTGACTCTGTTCTCTTTATAGGTATCATACTGAAAGAGTTAAAAACATCGTGCATATCTACAAAGCACAATTCTTAATAGCTAAATTTAGGAAGCACCCTTGAGGCAGCAGAAATAAGGTCAAATGAGAGCTGGAAGTGTCAGGGAGCACCTGTAATCAATCCCAGCACTGAGGAGGCGAAGGCAAAAGGATCATCTAGAGTTCAAAGCCAGCCTGGGCTACAGAGTGAGTTCCAGGCCAACCTGAACTACACAGTGATATACTCCCCCCAAAAAAGTAAAATAAATAGATGTACAAAATCAGGTAGCTTAAACTCTGGCCTACTGCACATCAATAACAATGTTTTCTGCTATGATCAGAAACAGGAACTGAACAAAAGCACATTCATCTCATCTCTTCCCTGTCTCTCTCTGTTATAGTTGATGATGTTATGGTTTATATCAAGAATGCTCCCCACTCTGGGGGCAGCTGAGAGTGTGGCAGACTTGGGCGGCCTGAAGGAGAGAGACCCTGGCGCATCGGGAACTGCACCGCGCGGTTGACTCAGGGTGCCAGGAGAACAAGGAACTCTTCCTGTCTCTGGGGGGCGACTGTGATCCTGCCTGCCTGTGGGCTGAGAATCAGACATCTCATGATGTCTGTACCCCATCCCGTGTCCCCCCTACTCCCCTGCCTAGCAAGTGGGAGCCAGTGAACTACACATCTTGTGAAAAGATTGGCTATGTTATTTAGTATGAGCTCTCCGTATGCAAAGATAAGGACAACCATTTGGAAGAAAACAAGAGACAATATGACAGATAGTGAAGATCTCTGGTTGTCTAGCTTTGAAATTTACGCTTTCTTATGTCCCATTCTATTCTGTTTTGTTGTGTTTAATTTTACTCCCTTTGAAAATAAAATAAAAAATAAAAAAAAAGAATGTCCCCCAAAGGCCACAAGTGCTCATAGGCAGTGCTTCTAGAAGGGGGGGCAATATAGCTGGCTTGTGGCTAAGAAGTGAGCCCTGGTCAAGAGAAGCAGATCACTAGGAGTATGACCTGACAGGTTATCCTGTATCTCCCTTCCCAGCACCTCTCTTCTCTCTCTGCTTCCTGGCCACAAAGATGTGAGCAGCTTTCCTCCACTCAGACCCCTATCACGCCATTTCTGCCTTGGAGCCAATCCACTATCTGTAACCATGAACCAAACTAACCATCTCCTCCTTGCAGTAGTGGGTATCTGGTATTTGTCCAAGCATTGAGACAGTATCTAAAATACTAGATTAACATAAAAGAACAGTTTCATTTGTTTATCCAATAAAAGCCATTTTTCTACATGTGCAATTATATGAAAAAGACTGAAAAGAAAATAATTAGATAACTATAGTTAAAATTATAAGTTTTGGCACCAAAACAGTTTTCAAGCCCATTAATGGCTGTATTTTATATACAACCTGACTAGAAAAAGAAAAGATTTAAAGAAGCATTTCATTCAATTATTGAGGAATTTGGTGAAGCCAAAGACCCAGAAAACCAACACCTTGCATTTTTTTTCTTGGCATACACGCCAGAAAAACACATATTCACAGCATTGGTGGAAAGATATCACTCATTCTGACAAGGTAGTAATGAAAACCTCTACTGAGTAATACTACTCCTCACCTAAAAACATTAGGAATTATACAACTTTACAAAACTTAAGATCATAACCAGTAGTGAAAACAAAATCACTGTTGCATTTCATCTTAATAAAATACATAATCAGGTATATTTGTGTAAATTATTTTAAACAACATACAAATGATAAGGGATAGGCCAATTATCCTAATTCAAGCACTACACATTGTCTACATGCAATAAAATGTCACACAGTGCCCCATACATATGTAAGAGTGCTCTCCATCAAATAAAAATACACCATAAAAAATGTGTTAACACAGAATTTTAGTATCTTCTTACAGGTTCAGTAGTTCTCAAAATTAAGCATGTAGCAGAAGTGGCAAAAGAACTTGTTAGAACGGAGATCTCTGGCTCAGTACCACTCACAGAATTTCTAATTAAGTTGACCTAGGAGGGTCTGATAAACTACATTTTGTTTTGTTTTGTTTTGTTTTGTTGTTTGTTTGCTTTTTGGCTGTTCTGGGTATGGAACTCAGGGCAAGCACTGGACCACTTGGCTTCAATCCCCGCAAAACACAGCATGAATAAAAAATTTCTAGGTGACAAGGATGCCCACTCTTCTTACAAAGAACACACTTCACAAAACAATAGCACAAACCACGTAACTCTCCCAAACGACTGTACTATTCTTTAAATTATGACAATAACTCAGAATTCCCTTTATCATATCTATATAGTTATAGCTTTGATTTGATTTGACAGATACATCTTCATGAAGCTAGGAAGAAACATCAACCATGGTAATTACAAGAGATAACTGTAAAAAAAACCATTACCGAAATGTTCTTAAAACACTTTCTGTGCTAATCAATACTACTAATACTATAGTTCCATTTACATATCTCATTGAAAAGTAGTTTATTTCAAAATTGAATGTTTTACGTCATGAGAAATATATAACTTAAGGTACAATTATGGAGGACTACAGTTATATGTACATAAAGATATGCTATTACTCACCGTATGCCCCACACATACACACCGCTAGTATATTAACTGAATAAGATGTATTTTGTACCTCACCATCTCAGATATACCATATGAGAAAACATGTTTTGCTACGCTTTCTGAGAATGTTTTCACTTATAGAATTTAAGCAGTTGGTTCAAATTTGAACCAATGTAGTAAATGTACTTTTTGTAAATGTCTGTGAATAAATAACTTAAGATTGCTCTATACTTATTTACTTGTTTTTTCAAAAAAAAGTTCTATTATATGTGGATAGAATCAGAATTTTCTGAATGATGTAAGTCTGACTACCTATTTAAAAACCTCAAAGAGTTTATTTCAAGATACTTTAGTCAGCTGCAAAAGCAGATAGCACACTTTTACTCACTGATTTGCATAATGTATTTCTATTTAAATATAAATTTATTTAAAGCAAGTTTTATTTGAAATTTGTTCATTTTTTTTCACCCTTCTAAAAATGTACACAAGCAGTGGTAGGAATAAAATATCTTCCCATGTGGTCATGTTCATTCTAAAGAGTCATCTAGATAATCAAACTATTTCCACTGTAGAATAATTTTGGTGCTTTTGAAACTCAAGCCATATCAACAACTTAATAGTTAATTCCAGCCTTTCTAAATGTTTCTGCTCAGAATGATCTAAAATTAGCCTCATAATTCAAAATGAGGAAGCCCGTTTTGCTCATACATAAACAAATTTGAAATAAGCCAATGAAAACAGAAATTTTAAAAACCTTAAGAAAATATCCAATCCACAGCACATTAGATATATCATTTTGCTACTTCCATGCCTTTTAAACAAGACCTATTATAATAAAATGAAAACCCTCATCAATCACCTGATAGAGTAATTCCAAACTTAACCAAACAGGGCTAATGGGTGAGAATTGAATTGAAAACACCTTGACAAAGAAAGCAATTTCTTTTCTTCGCACTCCTCTAAAGCTGTGGGTGATCATAGTAATCGAACCATCAACAGTGAGGGGCCATCTGTCTCAAGGGCCCTTCTTGAGAGGTTTTTTTTTTTTTAATCAACAAGGAAAAGGAGAAAGAAATGCTATACCACAGATGTTCAATCTTGATTAATCTATGACAGGAAACTTACAACTGAGAATCAATGTTTTGACATTTTTCAGATACCAATCATTAAAAACCAACACAAAAGTTTTTACAATACAGGGAAAATAGTTCATAGATTGCTTCTAGAAAGATGACTTGTACAAAAGCTAATATACCTTTCAGTAAGCTGTATATATTCAACATATCCTAAAGCATAGCTCTTTTCATGATTCCCACAAAGTTGAAAGGAGGCAAGAAGTCATGCTTTATGATAGCATAAGACAGGGATTTAATCTTTTCTATAACTATATTATTAAACAAAACAAAGACATTTTTATTCTCAATATGTCTAACATTTAACTTTTCGAACTAAAATATTTACAAGAAATACAGCGTTAATATGAAAGTTCAGGAATATCAACATAGAAGAATCTCTCATAAAAGTTTCTTTTTCTCCATAATATTTAAATAATTTTCATCTTATACCAATATATACCAATCTTATACCAATCTTATACCAATATATAACTGACAGTGGCAGTATAAACTGGGCCAGTGTTTCTTGCATAACTCAAAGATAATCTGAAGCACAGTATATTCCTGGCATTCTTTAATATAATAGTTTCAGTAATTTGTGAATGAAATTCATGAATAGAATCATACTAACTATAAAAATAACTCAAAATTTACTAAAATGAAAACATGTATAAACTACACTAAAAATAATTACTAATAATTAAAATTAATTTTAAAATGAAAACTGCAACTATAATAAAATTTTAAAGCACCAAATTAAATAACACATCGCATTTTTCCTTAATACGTTTAAGATAGACTCAAACCAACTATAGAATAAATTTAAGACTCAAACAGATCCATTCACTAAGAAAATTACTGTATATGCAATAATTCAACTTGTTTATCTTTGTATCTAAAATGTCAAGGACTGGACTCTGTAATCTTATAGAGATGCATCTCACGCATTATGACAAATCCCAAGTATAAATGCAAATCCACTGTGGCAGGCCCAAGTATAAATGCTCTCTGGACACCAGGAAGCCCAGCCTGGGAACCAGTGCCATGCACTGGCCACTGCTGGAATGGGAACAGCCAGACTCAAGCCTTTGCCCATGAGTCAGCACCATTTGCAGACTGTGGGGAAAGAGAACAAGGCCACACCGGGAAGCAAGTCTTGCCTGCAAACTAGCACCATGCATCAGCCTCTGCAGGAGTGGGGACAGCCAGACCAAAGCCCCTTCCAGCGTGCGAGCTGGCAAACAAGAAGTACCAGTCTCCTCCTGCCCCTGTAAGTGACCAGCTGATCCAAAGAAACACAGGCTGTGACAATAGCGATTGAGGTGAAATGCAGTCAGATACCTGCCGTGCTTTGGTGTTTCACTGACCTTGCAGGTCCAGGGCCAGTGGCCCGATTACCTGTTCAGAGGATAGCAGTACACAGTGTAGCATCTAGTGGGGGACTTCCTTCAGAGGGTAGTAGCCATTGTTGATTTCCTATTCTTTTATTTTGAAGTCCTATATTGTTTTCATTGTTTTGTTGGGTTGGGTTTTATTCTCTTTTGTTTTGCTTGATTACTTTAAATCCAATGGCATGAGCAGCTATTTCAAAGATAGTAAGATATATTATTGAAGCCATTTTGAATTTACTATTTTCTTGTTTTTAAGTCTGTTATTGCGTTCATTGTTTTGTTTTTATTGTTTCTATTTTATTCTGTTGTTTGGTTTTCACTATGTCCAGAGGTATCTGCTGCTATTTTAGAAACAACAAAAGGCATTATGGTAACTATTGTTGATTTTGTAATGTTTTGAAGTCCTGTATCACTTACACTGGTTTGTTTTGATCAGTTTTATTCTGTTTTATTTTCTTTGGTTTCATCCTGTTTAAAATTTTAAAAATGCTCTCTGGAAGGGAAAACTATTCTGGTCTTTGTTTATAGAATTTATAATTTAAAATTACTATAAAGATTGGAAAACACTACCTGCAGGGAACCAGCTCAGGCTGGGAGGCAGCAGCTGGCCCTGCCCAGGCAAACACTCCAACAGACATCAGGAGACACTGCCCACAAGCAGCCAGCGCGAGCTGGGAAAAACAGCTGCCTACCCTGCACAAGTGCACCCAGTGGCCACCTGGGTTATCCACAGCCAGCACTGGCCAGGAAAATCCAGGAGAACCAAACAGTCACACTTTGGAGAAATTGTAGCCAACGCAGGAAGTGCCTGGGACCCGACTACCCGCCTGTTTGGAAGAACCCAAGAAAATGTCAAGATGAAGAAGGAAAAGGCAGACCCTGGACCTCAACCCAAGCAGAGCAAGTCCAAGAGATGAAAACATGGAAGTGATCAGGAGTCGCACACGTGAAGTTTCTGAAGTGATGGCAATGGAAATACTGTAATTACTGTCTTGAGCATGAGATCATGCTCATGGGTGAAATGGTTCAGTCACATGGAACATTGTGTTGTCTTCCTAGTATAAAAAAACTAAAGGAGTTAGTGGATCCAAAATGCACAGTAGAAGTTGTGAAGGTGAAGGGAGAGAAGATGTCTAGGGGTGAAGACAGTGACTACTATTAATCTACATTCTGTTTTGAAACCCTGTATTGTTTTCATTGTTCTGTTTAGCATGGTTTTATTGTTTGTTTTGTTTGTTTTTTTCTTATTTGATGACATGGAAAGCTATTTAAAAAATAACAAAATGTGTTATAGTAGTCATTACTGTTTTGTATTATCTTGTTTTGAAGCCCTGTATGGCTTTGTTTTCCTTTGATTGATTTTATTCTATTTTGTTTTATTTGATTTTATTATGTCTGATGGTATAAACAGCTACTTTGAAGATAACAAGATGCATTATGGTAGCCACTGTTGTATTCCTACTGTCTTGTTTTGGAGTCTTGTATTGATTTCATTGTTTTGTTTTAATTGGTTTTATTCTGTTCTGTTTTGTTTTGTTTGATTTTATTATGCCTGATGGTATGGGCGGTGATTTTAAAGATAGCAAGAGGCATTTTGGTAGCCATTAGTGATTTCCTTTTATCTTGTTTTGAAGCCTGGTATCATGTTCATTGTTTTGTTTTGATTGACTATTCTGTTTTGTTCCATTTCATTATGTCTGATGGTATAAACAGCTACTGTGAAGACAACAAGAGGCATTATGGTAGCCACTGTTTATTCATACTGTCTTGTTTTGAAGTCCTGTTTTGCTTTCATTGTTTTGCTTTGATTGGTTTTATTCTGCTCTGTTTGATTTTATTGTGAATGACGGTATGGGAAGCTATTCTGAAGACAGCAAGAGGCATCATGGTAATCACTGTTGGTTTCCTTTTATCTTGTTTTGAAGTCTTGTAACACGTTCATTGTTTTGATTGTATTCTGTTTTATTTCTTATGGTTTTATTCTCTTAAATAAAAAACAAAATTACTACAGAAAATCTAATACCTGGGATTACAATCCATCTGAAAAAATAGAAGAATTAATATATTAATTATTTTGCTGCCCCCACAAAGCCTTTATATATTAAAATTACATGCAACAGCATTTATAGTAAGAATATTTAAGGTGTTTAAAAAATAAAGATTCAAGACATGAGCAAGCAATGAGATAATTTTTAAAAGGCAAGTTTTGAAAACTAGAACTTTAAAAATATGTAAATACAGTCTATGAAATTAAAAGCTCCACAGATCAAATAAACAGCAGCTCATACACAACTAAGGAAAGAGATAGTAAACTGAGTCAAAGACAAAAGACTCAAACAAAATAAAGCGTAGAAAGAGACAAAAATAAAGGCCAGAATTACAAATCCATTTAGAGTCCTAAAAAATGAGGATAAAGAAATGAGTGTATATAATGGGGAACACAAAGAAAACAGAAGAATTAAAGGCTGAGATTTTCCAAATCTGGTGATTTTTTCAACCCTGGTAAAAGACATAAATCTTAGTATTTAAAAATCACAAGAAACTCAAGCAAGATGTTAACACATAACTAGAAATGTCATAATGAAATTATAAAATACAAAAAAATGGATATCTTTTAAAGCATCCAAGGGAGAAAAAAGATAACGAGGAAAAACACATATATAGATAGATAGATAGATAGATAGATACATAGATACATAGATATATACATAGATAGTACATACATAACAAATAATACAGTCAATTTCTCAACAACAATGTAATCCAGAAGACAGTGGAATGATATATTCAAAACCTTTAAGAAAATATTGTTATTCAAAAATCATATTATCAGGAATGCAGGCAAAATAAAAATATTTTCAGAAAGACAAACCTGAAAGATTTACCAAGGAGTAAAGGAATGGCTTCCAAAGACATCAGGAAAAAAGGATAATTCTCCAAAATAAAAGTGTAATATGCAAGAAATTATGTAATTTATGTATTGAGACATACATAAATGTTTATAGAAGCACTATTTGCAATTTTAAAAGTACTACAAATAATGTAAATGCCCATCAATATAAAACTGCTTACATAAAATACTATGCAGTCTTCAAAAAGGTCATAGCTTTTAAAAATTATGTTTGCAAGAAAACAAGAGACATTATGGTAGCCACTGTTGATTTCCTGTTGTCTTGTTTTGAACTTCTGTGTTGTTTATATTGTTCTGTTCTGATCTGCTTTGTTCTGTTCGGTTTTGTTTTGGTTTTATTCTCTTTAAAGTAAAAAAATGAAAATAAATATAAAAATACAAGATAAAAATTATATTTGTTTACACAGAAAAAAACTTAACATAGTATTAAATCTAAGTATGGACACAAGACATGGGTAGAAAGACAAAAAGAAATATGCAGAACCTAAAAAAATCTTAAGAGTCACAAAACAGAAGTTGGCCTGCATTCCAGAAAAATCAACTACAGAGAGTCTGAATGAGAGGTTATAGCAATTGACATTAGTTTAGTGGGATCACACCAGTTTCTGTTATTACCTAAAAGCTAACAAACTTCAGTGTCTACTATAATTTCAGAGACTATAAAATAAACTTCCTGGAAAAGAACTGGAATCATATGTTATAACTTAAATGCAGACATTCATGAAAAATTTGTGATAAAATAGCAAGCAAGGAGACAAACATAGGGCCTACAAGTCAAAGAAAAAGACTTCCCATAGATTATAATGAGTTTTTTTTCAACCTGACCTGACCCAGGGACGCTGGTGGCATGTGGTTACTCTGGGAAGGAAAGAACTGTGCTTTATAAAACTGAATGAGCTCTACCTGTGCATAATTCCTTTAACATATATATGAGGTGCCACCTTCTTATCCACCGTGTAACACTCTAGGCTGTGAAATGACACTGAAAGTGCAGAGTGCCACCACTGACAATAACCAAATGAATGGTAGTACACTTTAAACCATGGTCTGCGGTGAGGGAAGGGTCGTCGTCAGCATTAACCAATGTTACAAGCATTGGAGATGCATGGCAAGGTCTAAAAAAGGACTGAATCTGTGATATGGAAATGACTGCGAGGAAATACCAAGAGTGAAGACATAAAACATAACAGTTGAGGAGGATAAGCAGCCTCCCAGCACTTATGAGATATCCCCTGGGGTTCACAGAAATAGAAAAATAAAGCTGAACGCCTCTAAATGGGGTAGAAATCTACAAGGCACTCAGACAGAGGCTGCCAAACTGGGACTGATTAAGTTTTAAACATCAGTGTGCCATCATCTTCATCCTTAAATCAGTGAATTCTAAGAACATCTATATAATATCTTGAAAATGTGCATAACGAAAATTAGAAACTTGTAAAAAGTACAATAAGCAAAATGAGCATAACCCAGACATTACATTACAGTTTTCAAGTCTCTCCTGAAATGTTCATAGTATGAAAGAACAAATGAAATTAAAAATATGAACAGATATACCACTCTGTTTCTAATTAACTGTGTTGTTTTTCTATCTAAAATCTTTGCTGATGGTATCCAGAACTTCCTTGAATTAAAAATGGTTATATATCGTTATCTTCTGGGGTCAACATTACAACTGGCAAATGTACACTGGCAACAAGAATCATTTACTTGAAGGGGCAGAAAACTATTGGTCTAAACATGTTTGTTAATAATTAATTCTCAGAATCATTTTTACCCATTTTCCTTAAAACATAATTATCAAGGTGTACAAGGTTATATTTTAAAACATGTGGCTATGTATTTCAAATAGAAAGCAGTGATCTGGTTTGGGAACAAATAAACTAAAAATGACTTTTAGGCAGACTGAAAGAGGAAAAACAACTTTACAAGGATAACATCATATGAAACTAACAGATTAAAATGATCACATCGTGTAGGCTGGAGGGTCACCAGAGGCCTTGTCCTGTGTGTCAAGCTCCCACATCGAGTTCCATTACATCGAGGCTGTGCATTCTGCACACTCAGAGAGTGCTCCACACCTCAGGTTTCCATCTCAAGATACCCAACAAACCTAATGGTTATAAGTTCTTCCTCTGTCCAGCTATGTTTCACACAAGAGAATGTAAGTCTTCTCTTTAGTTGAGAAGGCAAAGGGGAAGGAATATGGACAATCCCTGAAAGCAACTAAAACCAAATTCAAAAAAATGAAACTATTCCCCAAACCTCGCCAATTATTTCTTCTATGAATGTAGTGGTTCTAAACCTTTTTTGCTTATTGTAATTACCCAAGAAACATAATTTTCAAAACATGGCCCACTGGCTGCACTCCATACCAAAAGAGATATCTGTAATTTTTTAACTTCCCAGGTAATCAATGTGCAGCTCAAGGTGAGAATCACTACCTCAGTCTTTCTCAAAAGAAAAAAAATCTCAAACCTTTTTTTAAAAAAGGATAGGAAATGAAGGTAAATTATTATTTGCAGATGACATGATACCTAAGATCCCACAAACTCAATCAAAAGACTTTTAGATGTAACAAACAAACTAAGCAGTATAACTGAATACAAAATCGACACTCAAAAATCAATAGCATTCCTGTACACAAGGAACAAACTCACAGAGAGAAATGAGGAAAAACATACCTTTTCCAGTAACATCCTAAAAAGTGAAACACTTAGGAATAAATCTAACAAAGTAAATAAAAGATATATACATTGAAAATTACAGTACTCTGAAAAAAGAGATGGAAGAGGATATCAGAAAATGGGAAGACAGCCCTTGCTCACTCATAAGAACAGAGTGAAAATGTGAAAACGGCCATACTCCCAAAACTGTTATACAAATTCAGTGCACTCCCTATCAAAATACCATAGCATCCTCACAGAACTAGAGAAAACAATCCTCAAATTAATTTGAACCAGAAGAGACCTAAAACAGCAAAAGCAATTCTGGGTAAAAAAGGCAAGGTATTGGGTATCACAATCCCTGACTTGAAATTTACTACAAAGCAACTGTGATAAAAGTCAGCATGGTATTGGGAAGGAAAAAAAAAAAAAAAACCTGAGGATCAGTGGAACAGAACAGAAGATGCAGACACAACTCCAAACACAATCAGACACCTAATCTTTGAGAAAGAAATACATTCACTGGAAGATATCGGATTCACTGGAAAATCTCTTTAATGAATGGTGCTGGAAAAATTGAATCTCCACAGGCCAAAGACTAAAACTTGATCCATATCTATCATCATGCACTAAACTAAAGTCAAAATGAATCAAAGATCCAAGTATTAAAAGAGAAACATTAAATCTACTGGAAGAGAAATTAGGAAGAAATCTTGAAGACATATTGTAGGCAGATCCTTCATGAACAAAATCCAGACTACACAGGAAATAGTACAAAAAAAAATCAACAAATTGGGTCTCATCTTGTTAAAAAGCTTTTGCACAACAAAGGAAATCACCAACAGAGTGAAAAGACAATCCACAGACTGGGAAAAAATTATACCCAGTTATCCCTCAGACAAAGGACTTCTATCTAGAACATATAAAGAATTGAAAAAAACAGGATCCTCCCCCAAATTCAAAGACCCAATCCAAAAATGGGCATGTAAGATGAATACACACCTCTCAGATGAAGAAATACAAATAGCAAATAAATACATGAAAAAATATTCAACATCACTGTTAATCATTTGTAAGATACATATTAAAACAACACTGTTTTCCCAATGCTGGTGGGGCTGTGGGAAAAAATAGAACCCTTCTCCACTGCTGATGATAGTGTAGACTGGTGCAACCACTGTGGAAATTAGTATGAAGCTTCCTCAAAACACTAGGATTACAGGCACCATTCCACTCAGGCTTTTCTCTTCTGGGTATCTTCCCACAAGAATTAAAAACATCATAACATAGCGATATGTGTGCACCAATGTTTGTAACAGCACAATTTGTAATAGCTAAATCCTGGAAACAACCCAAATGCCCATCAATCAAGAGATAGATAAAAGCGATGTGATATTTTTATACAGTGGGAGTACTATTCAGCCATAAAGAAGGATAAACTTGAGACTTTTATAGATAAATGGATACAACTTGAGACCATACTCTTAAGTGAAATAAATCAGACCCACATGTGTAAACATCATGTAGTCTCACTAGTGTGAGAAGATGAATGAGTATATAGGATCCAAAATGTACAAGAGATATTGTGAATTGGGAAGAAGCTGTTCAAAAGAAAACAGATGCTATGATGGGGGAAAGAAGAAAGGGAGGAAGGAAAAGGAAAAAAATATATACATACACAAGACAGTAGGTAGTTATACTGCTAATTTCTCTTAGTTCACTCAGAAAAGTTTATGCTAATACTATTTGGACAATATTTCATGCCTGTATCTTGTGCTCTGAGTGACTACTTTGAAGATAACAAAATCAATGTATTAATTATTGTTACTCTATTATCTTGTTTTGAAATTGTTCTATTTTCCTCTTTAAAATTAAAAAAAATGCCACTAAAAAGACAATCAAGTGAGGTAAAAAGTAAGAGCTACAGGCTGAAAACCATGCATTTCAATTCTATGCTTCAAGGATCATAGACAGACTGTGAAGTTTTCCTATGTCAGGTCAATTTTAATTTCTGTTAATATTCTGTGTTAAGGCAACTTTAATTTTCAGTTCAACTATATTTTCAGTTTTGATTCTTTTCAAACCACTTTTATTCTTTTCTTATGTTTCTGATCCTTTCTTTTAATTCTAACATTGTTTGAATAAATGGCTTTGCTGTAAAAGAACTGTCAGCCTTTTTTAAAGTCTTTAAACTGCCTCAAACTGAACCCAAAACTAGAACATGACATATACTGCGCCAACATGATGCTCAAAATGCTTCAGATGTTGGAATTATTTTATTTAGTCTATACAAATATTTCAAAATGTGAAAACCTCCAAAACCTGAAACACATCTGGTCTCAAGACATAGACAAAGAATATTCAACCTGTAATGTAATATGCGAAACATAACTGATATGTAGAGATGTTCACAACCACAAACAAAGCAAAATTTTATACCTCAAGCCCAATTTTCCCCATGACTTCATTATAGCATTCCCTTAACCAGTATCTAAAGCTGAATCACAGTCATGTCTTTCTATTAATGGAATGCAGAGACCAAAGCTAAAAATCTCAGAATCAGCCTTATCATCCTTTTCATCCTCTATATCTAATCAGCTGTCTAATCATGTTAGTTCTTCTTTCACACTCTAAATCCCTATCCTCTAACTAGTCTTTCTGCTGTTCAACTGTTCTCTAATTTCCTGTAACTAAATCTTCTTAAAAAGAATATTTTTATTATGATTCCCTTCACAGAAAAACTACTGTTTACATTAACAAAATCTAACTCCTTAAGCCATAGACTTTAAATGTCTCAACGAGATGTTAAAATGTTAATACAATAAGCAATTCCATATATTAAAACCAATTACCGTAACAAAACTGTGCACTTCCTCTCTGTTCTATCTATCTAAAGGTATTTCCCACCACATGCCAATAATACTTCTACCCAATTTAGGGATCTTATCTTTCCTATTTATTCCCAAATCTTAGGATTTACTCACACTCCAACACATGCTATACCCCTTGCTTATAATTCTAAGTTCTCTTCATTTCTCCAAATTCTATGCATTATTCTGGGCCTACGCTAGGAGGCCTTTCCAAACACTGCAACCATACAGCCTGTCACATTTCCAGGCACTAAATATTATCTGAGCCAGACAACTTGAACTATTAGATACTACCTTACACTGTTACTTAAATATTTTATTTTTGTCTCCTTATTTAAATAAATTTCCTGAAGGCAGGAATCATTTTTATATTCTAAAAATGTTTTATGTATTTAGTTTTTAATGGGTTTTTTGTGAATTTGTTTCACTCTTCATTCTTTGAACATAGCATACAAAATTCTTTATATCATAGCTGTTTCTTCAAAGTAAATTTCATGGATTTAACTTGCTTCAGTTAATTTGCTTATTTTTAGAAATTCCCAGCCTAATCAAATATGTCTAGCTAATTCTGACTTAAAGGTAATATAATGAAATCAAGTATTTGTGGATATCACAAAAGTCAAATATATGCTTTTCTACTTTTCAATACATATTTTCACTAAAGATAAGCTTATGGCAGGCATGCTTTGAAATATTCCATTTCCATTTTCATCCTACTCTAAATCCTCTGCTAGTCCTTCTGCTGCTCACTCTTCTCAGCCTGCTGCCTTAATTCATCTTCTTAAAAGACAGTTTTATTTTTACTTGACTATCGCTAACTAGTAAAGCAACATATTCATGAAAGATATGGGCAAATAAACAATAATTATATACAAACCATCCTTGGACATTTATAGTGATATGTTTTTAGTTAACCTCTCAATGTACAGCACAGTAGGTCTTAGAAACTATTTTAGTATCTTTTGAGATCAAGGAGCTTTTTAAATGTGAACTAGAGCAAATAATGTTTATAATATTAAATATTAAAACTCAAAAATTAGTAAAACACAAAAAAGACCTCTGGTTAATACTTTACTATACATCAGAATATTCATATCAGCATTTGAAGCTGCTTTTTAAAAAATTCTACCAAATACTTGTGAGAAATGGAAGAAAAAAGGTTAATAATATTTCATTATTACTATGAAAATAATTCTGATCTCAAAGAACTGCAGAGGATTCCCACAGACACCAGAATATACTTTAAGAACTCCAGGTATAGCATACAAAATATTAAAAACAGAGTGAAACAATATTTAAATATAATATAAAACTAAAAATTAAAAAACGAATAAGATTTTCCTTCAAACCTAAAGCAAACTCCACATGTAATTATTTATTATACAAATATATTCCCCTTTTATATTCTGTTTGAACAATAAACAGAAGATTTCAAGATTAAAAGCCATTAGGGTAACATGTAGGTACATCTACAAAGACATAAACATAACAGCAGTGATGAAAGGGCACGTTGTAATAGATAGCATCCCTGCCCCTTCTCAAACAGGCGACCACTATCCATCTCTAGTCATATGGACTTTGGGCCCAGTGTGACAGGTAGTTTTTTAATTTTTCATGAGAAACCAGGATTTTTATTTTTAAAAAACCTAATTTTTAAATTTGGAAAAATAATTGAACATTTTATGAATAAGATATGTCAGGGGTCATTTATATAACCTTTGTATTATGTGATAGGGAGTTAAAATGGAAAACATAATTTAATGTTTAAAAGGAATAATTTACCTACTTGAATTTTTAAAGTCTGTTCTGGGCGTTTCTTAACTCAACATAATTTTTGTTATCTAAGTTCATTGAAATGTTACACAAAATGCAGGAAAATTCCTACTAATTTTTCTGATTCTAAGATTATAAATTTAAAATTAAATGAATATAGGTACCAGCAGTCCAGTTTCCTTGAATTTCAGCACCACACATAAAAAAGTCAAAACACTATAACTATAGAAATCTAACATTTCAAGATATGTGAATATTACAGTCACATTATGGAAAGAAAACACAACCTCAAAACAGAATATAGTTGATCACTCTAAAAAGTGATAATATTATATAGCAACACCATGTTGCTATATAATATTAGTTGCTAATATTATATAGCAACACCATGGTTCAACATAGGGTACAACTAAAACCTTAAAAGACACTACCCACTAGGGAGTTTTGATGAAAAGCAAATATTTTTATTTTGATAACTTCTTAAGGGTATTCATAACACAACTTGAAAGAAATAATCACATAAACCTTACAACCAAAGGGATTAAAGCAGATTAGTAAAGGAGCCAGAAAGAAGAAAATTATGTCATTTGGATCAACGAAAAATAATTGCTACCTAAAAGCTATGTTAAGAAAATGAGACAAACCAAAAGAAAAAGAAAAATCTGAAACTCACAAGACACAAAAATATGCACATATTTAGCTTGGTATTCTAAGACTTGATTCGCCTGTTCTTTAAGAAAGTGGGCAATAAGTTTCCACCTCAGCTATTCTACAAGATCTACTAAGGAAGTGAAATAATAAAAGAGGGATTATTATTTGACATTTAAAACTGTAAGTCGAGTATGATTATGCTTTCAGTAAATTCTAGATGATTCATAGCACTGTAGTTAAAAGCCTGGGTTCTGAATTCAACTCTCTACAGACATTATCATGCACTTCTGTCATTAGTTGCCTATGATCTTTCCTAAGTTACTTACCACTCTGCCTCAAGAGTCCTTGCCTAGTACAATGAGGGATGCTGGAAGAGTGATTATAAACATAAAAAATACATTCTTAGAATAGGACCTAGCACCTAGAAAGACATCAGTATCATCATTAGTACCCACTATTGTAAAGCAAGCAGTTAATCTGTGATGTAGATGCACCAATTCTGCTATGGTAAATGGAGATAATGCATTAGCCAAAATGACAGGTTATTCCTACTTGTCTCTCTACACATAAACCTACTTCCTTTCACTGAAGACCTTCTCAAGTGTGGTCACTTATTTTATATTATACAATTCTTTTTACTTTTGTCTTAAAAAATAATTCCTTACCAAATACTTATGTTTACAGCCTTCAACTATTTATCAGTCCAAAACTTATTACACTATAGTTGCATTTTTGTGGCCAACCACATACAAACTCCCATTAAAAAGCTAAATCTCTAGGCTTAAGAATATTAAGTCATACACACATTTGGAAACCTGTATTTATTATTAGAACTCAAGCACCCATCTCTGACCGTCATGTGCTTGACCTAATTTTATAAACTCAAGAGTACAGAACTTGATGAATGTTTCTCCTATTCTGCTGAATCCAATACTTTTTCCTCCTTACTGGGTTATTTTCTGTCAGAGGTTAAACTGCTAACCCTTCACCTTCCAGAAAATTTTTTTTCCTCTCATAATAGGTTTTTCACAGTGTGCAGCAGTCAGATTAGCTCCTCTCCTGGAGAACAAAAGCTATGTCTTTGTCTTCGTTGTTTGGGCACGGAGCCCCTACATCAGAGGAAGCTGCTCCTACTCAACATGCACAATAATGATATTGTGAGGCCCCACGAAAGCCTGGCCTCAGTGTCTAGACTCTCCTCCAACCAGCTAGCCAAAAAGAAAATCCTGTCAAGCACTGGGCTGAAAATTAACTAAGGTATCCTGTTGAGAACCTGATGAAGATGTTATTTGACCATACGGTAAAACTTTCCATTGTTTAACATAAAGATAAGAGAAAAACTTTTAGAGCTCAATGCTTTAACAATCTTGGTCATCAATTCACACATGGGTCACCAAATGTATTTTACTAATACAGAACTCCTCCCTTTATTCGCTTTCTTAAAATAATACACAGGGGCTTATTTATGACATTCTAATCTCTTACATTAAAAATCTGCCTAAGCAAAGGATACATTCAAGAAAAGTACAATTGATTATGGTTTATTCACAGTTTTTACACTACATATTTCTTACTAGAAGTTTTATTATTGCATTTGTCATTGAAGGTATTTGTTAAAGTGCAGGTCTAAATAAAACTGTCCTATCTTTTCACATTCTCCAATATTTATTCATTAGCTTTTAAGTGCTCAAAATAGTTAAACAGACAAATAAAAGCAGATATTTGACTAAAATTTAGAAACGGAAGTAAAGCAATAACAAATCTATTTTTATAAAAACTATCTGTAAATTATTTTAACCTGTAAAACATTTAACACATTAGACAAATTTGATCATGTGATGGAAGAAAAAGAATTTTTTCAAATATGTTAAATTATAGGTAAGTTCATGAATGTTTACAATAGTATAGAGAGGACTGCAATTTTCCAAATACAATCTTACAAGTTACAACCAGTATTTAAAATTATTACGTGAAAACTATATCATATAATTGCAACCACATTAAATAAGCATATATTGACACTTATAAAGGAATGCTCAAAAATAGATGCTTCATAATCAATGTTTTTCCTCTTTCAAAACTGTCTATATCATAATGTTAATTTAGAAGAAACTGTAAAATGATCAAAATATTAAAAACTGTAAATGGATAGTAACTAAGGAAATACACAGGTACACCCCATGTAAAATTTAGAATTTAAAAACAAATCATTTGTTAGGCAGTTCATGCAGGAATATAAACTGATTCTTCGAATTTTAGGAAAACCAAAAACTTACTCTTTAACCTATGATGATTAGATTGAAAACTTCAAAAGGTGACGACTAAGAAACTCAACAAAAGAAATAAATTTATTCTTGGAAGAAAAAAGCAATTCTTATACATAGCAGATATTGGCTGGAAGTTGTTTTTACTTTAAGAGTCATGTGAAATTCTAAGATTGACAAAAAAAATGATTTAGAGTATTGAAGAAAGTACACAGGCAATGACTGGCAAAAAATGTTAAATTTTTTTTTCTCCTTTGTAGAAGAAATTATATAAAGAATTTAATGAAAGTAACGGCTGGGGATATAGCCCAGTGGCACAGTGCCTGCCTGGCAAGAGTGAGGTCATGAATTTGATTCCTGGTACTACAAAAAACAAAATAAAACACAATAGGAAATGAAAGTAAAAAGAAAGCATTTGATAAAACAAAAATACAATAACAAAAAAATTTATTAAATCTGCAATATGTAAACACAAAATTTAAAAGAATACCACAAAACCCAAGAATGAAAGGGTCTACCATACGCAACATTAAATATCTTCTTTCTCCATGAATTATCTCACAAGTAAAATGATAGGGAAAAAAGACGACCAGAATCCCCTAAGCCCAGGTAAGACCCTCATATTGTTTTTTAAAAAATGAACATTACATTACGTTAAGAAGACAATGCTGGCAACAATACTGAGAAAAAAATAATTCTTATACATTTCTAGTGTGAATTAGTACAGCCACTAGAAACCTCAAACATATCAGCATATCAAAGAGATATAGGCACCCTAATGTTTATTACTGAACTATTCACCACAGCTACGATACAGATTGAATTTAAATTCCTATCAGCACATGAATGGATAAAGAAATGGAGAATATAGCTGCAATGGAATATTATTCAGACATAAAAAATAATTATATCCTCTCATTTGCAGGAAAATGAATGGAATCAGAGTATATTATTTTAAATGAAATAATTCAGACACAGAAAGACAAGTATAAGATGTTCTTTTTCATATGTGGATGCTAAAGAAAGTCAATGTGAGTGTAAATACGACTACCAGAAGCTGGGAAAGAGTAAGGAGACATAGAGAAAGAGTGTCTAAATAGGTAGCCAACACAATTAAGTAGAACCAGTAAGTCTAGTGCTCTATAGCACAGGAAGATAACTATAGTTTGTAGTAGCCTATCTTTCATACATACACACATTTTTGTTTGTTTTATAGTACTGGTGATTAAACCCCAAGGATCAAGAACTTCACACCAAAATATATGTCCAGACCTTTGTTTGTTTCTTTATTTTTGAGAGGTCTCACTAAATTAATAAGTTGTCTAGGCAGGACTCAAAAACTGGCGATCCTCCTGCATCAGCCTCCCTTAGTGGTGGGATAACAGGTATGGACCATTATTCCCATCTACCTATTATGTATTTTATGAATAAATAGAAGAGAGGTGCTAAAGACACCAAATATAAGATAATGATAAGGAAATGGAAACATGAATTACTTTGATTTCATCAGTGTGTACTGTAAATATGTATTAACAGCCCAAAGTTTAAAAAGTAAAGAAAGTTTACTGTTAGAAACAAATCATTCTGGTAATAAGTAAACAATAAAGAGAGAGGGGAAAGTAAAGGAAAGAAAATGAAATATGAGAGAAAGGTGAACGAAGTCCACCGAGAATGCAATGGCATGATGGTGACCAAGTAAAGCTTTTACTACAAGAAAAAAATTAGAATATGCACTCTAACACTTAGCACTTTTACAAATTTTGTTTATAGTTTTAAATGCTTTTCACATTTTTGACCAGCTGAACTAGAATCTGGAAACTAATATAATTTTGATCCAAAACTACCATGTCTATTAACTAGTACTGTGATTACTATGAAGTAGGTTGCCAGCTAAAGTTTGATAAATGAATAAGTGGACTTCAATCAGAAAAGGTCACAAGAGACAAAATGCACAAGATGGATGCAAACAGTTCTTGCTGCAATAGTACAGAAATCTACATTGATTCACTTCTGCATATCAAAGCCAACATATTAGGTGAGAGAAATTTTGCTTTCTTATGTATACTTGTTCAGTGTTCAAAATTCAAGATGCAGAATCTTGAACTATTTCTACATGTCTAGTTTCTGTTTTGTCTCCTTTTGATTACAGCACCAAGTACACTGATCCAAATAGATCCAAATAGAAATGTATTCTAAAAATGTATCTGCTTCAAGTGTTTTCCTATTGAGAATGCTACTCAGCTCCACAGGGAAGGGTTTCAAGAGACACCTAGCTGTTGGCAAGAAAATTTAAAAATAAATTTTAAAAGTCCAACCTGAATGTACCTCACTGTCACACTTACAAAGAAAAAATCACTATCCTGAGGCTACTTATCAGATAAGACGCAATTTTTTAAACATTTTGATCTGTGACTAGACTAGGAGGCTTATGATTCTTAGTATGAAAAGTCTGGTGAATTTAAGAGCAAATACTCAAAATTCGGCATCAAAGAAAAAGATCTGGCTTCCTGCCTTGGTTGAGTTATCCATCTCCAATTAACCTAAGTTGAACAGTACTTTCCAATCAACTAGTGTTGGGAAAAAACTCAATTTTTAATTCTAAAGGCAAAATTTCCAGATTATGATGAAACTGCATTAGAAAGGGAAGGGATGGTACATAGATCTTAAGCTAGAAAGCAGATAATCCAACTGATTCCATACTTTCCAATTTCCTATAATTTTTTCTGTTTACATTTCTCTTCAACTGCCTTTACAGTAATGTCTCTGATACCTATTTATCTCTCTGTAACTGATCCTGTATGAATTAGCATTCATGAGTAGCCACTGCTGGGTAACAGGACAAAGACAAGCATTTAATGTAATTACAGTTGAAAGAGAAGTTTTCATAATGAATTATTTTGAAGTTTTGCTGAATTTTGAGTTTAAAGTGCAATTTTTTTCATTTGGACATAATAATCTTTTCCTTAGGCTATAGCCTGTTATATACAGGGTGCATCTGCAGATGGATGAATCTAAACCCAGGCCAGAGTTGAAGGAGCTAAACACATGACCTAATCTGGACCTGTTTCTCTCATACAGAAATCCTGGGCTACAAACTGCAAAAACACACAAAATGAGAGACTCTAATAATACAGAATCACTTTTTTAGCACAGGGGAGACACAAGGTCCTCAGAACTACTATGGTAACCATATTCTCCAAAATTATTTATCCCATATATGTAGTTAACATAGCTCTTCTACTAACTATGGTAAAGAATGGTAAAGCCGTACTTTTACAATCCATAAACAGAACATATGTGTCCAGCACAGAAAACATGACAGACAGGCCAGGTGTGGTGGTATGGACCTGAAGTCCCAGTAACTTGGGAGGCTGAGGCAAAAAAATTACTTGAGCTCAGGAGTTCGAGCCAGCCTGGAAAACATACTGAGACAGTACCTCCGACAAAATAAACAAACAAAAAATAACACACTGGATTTATCTTTCCTCTTTAATGACTAAGATTTCAAAAAAAAAGTATGAAATAAGACCTCCATTAGTACCAGGCAGTGGTCTTTGAAAGAGAAGGAGCAAATAAGATAAGCCTTGCAATTTCTCCAACTTACTATCCAGTATGTCCAGAATGTGGCACAAGGACGGACAAACCCAGGAGACGACAAGACAAATGTTGAAGGGGGAGTGGCGGCAAGGTGGCCAAAGCCCACGGAGAAGAGCACTTCACAGACACAGATCTCTAGAGAGCTGTGAGCATTTACTGCACCCTCAGCCCTCACCAGCCCAGTCTGCAGTGGATCAGAGCACACACATAAGGAAACTGCCCAAAACTGACAACAGAATCCCCAACAGAAAATAGGAACAGCTGATATTCAAGCCCTCAGAGTCGAAAAGCGCAAAACAAGTAGGCCACTGAGTATAGCACTTGCAACAATACCTCAGCAGCCCAGTAAAACCAGCACTAGAACAAATATTGGCAAAGAACTAAAATGCGTCCTAAAAACAACAACAGAAATTTAAGTGGCACATAGAGCATTTAAGAGGGAGACCATATTTGTATGCATAAAGCAGGTATCAACAGATTTAAAAGAATTCAAATCATACATCTTATATTTTGAAATAATATTATCAAAATATAAGAGAAAGACCATTAGAAAATCCCTGAATATTTGAAACTAAAATAACACACTTCTAAATAAACCATGAGTCAAAGAAGAAATCAAAAGACCAACCAGAAATAATGAACTAAATGAAAATGAACATAAAACTAAAAAAGTGTTGAAAATCAAGGAATTCTGTCTGTAAAAGTCACTGTTAACTATGAAAATGAAAATAAAAGGCACAGACTATGAAGGAAAAACTGCAAATCCAAAAAACTTACTGTATCCTGGAATGAAAAAAAAAACCTCAAAATTCAGTAGTAAGACAATACCACATTAAAAAACATAAGAAAAAATCTGGACATTTCACCAAACAATATATACCTATGAAAAATAAGCTTGTGAATTTATTTTAATAGACTATAACTGAGTTTCAAAATGCTCCCACCAATGTCTAACCACGCAGACCCTAGCTGGGTGTGGTGGTGCACACCTGCGTTTCCAGCACTCTCAGCGGCTGTGGCAGGAAGGTCTCAAGTTCCACCCTAACCTGCACAAGTAAGTCACTTAGTAAGAGGCTGTCTCAAACTAAAAAATAAAAATAGAGGCTCAGAGGACATTCAATCCCCAATACCGGAAGGAAGGAGGCAAATATATCAGACTTTTACTTTTAAATTAGAAAATGCAACATGCTAAGGTATTAACAGCTCCACTCAATATCCCTAGGGAAATTGTGTACTTCCACATATAATTTTTGTATTAGCAAAGTCAATCACTATAGCTATTAACTTGTGCTTTATTCAAGGATGGGCACATAACCTAATCAAGAGTGCCAGACAAAACAGTATAAAACTTTAATTGCATTTACTTGATCAAAGGGGTTTCACTGAGGATGACCACACTCAAGTGTATACTTTAAGGAGGTAAAGGAATTAGCTATGCAGATGTGCTGGTAAGTAATACAACAAGCAGAGCAAACAAAAAGTGTAGATACTTGAAGGAGCACGTTAGATGTGTTCACGGACAGCAAGAAGACCAGTGGAGCTATAATTAAGGGTGTAAGGGAAAATAGTTACAGAAGACTGAAAGAGTTGTGCCCTGGAAAGCTGTGGTGGAAGACAAAAACAAGGGGCGGACCAAACTGTAGTCACCTTCCCCAGAGGCTGGAAAGTACCCCCAATCAGTAACCTGTGCATTACCTGTCCCCGCCCTGGGCGACACCCAGGTCAGAGGTTATATGAGTACCCTAACCCACACCTGCAGGTTAGAGAAGGGCAGGCTGTCTGTGGTCCTGGACTTCTCTCCACATCCTTGGGAATAAAGGTCGCTTTTATCTCATATTTTGCTATTTCACCTCGCCGAAAATCCTAACAAACACAAGTTTAGAAATAAGAAAAAAGAGATTCAAATCACATTTTGCAGGTCCCTAAAAGGTCTTTGGTTTCATCCCGATGATTTATAAAGGCAGAACGATATAAAAATAGGAATGATGAGCCAAGAGATCCCTGTATGGGGAAGACTGATTCTTGTAAAGTCAAAATTTGAAAAATAAAGTTGGAAACAAATTTCTGCTATTCTATATCTAATATTTTATTCAATCAATTCTGAGAACAGAAGATGAAATATTTTAGTGAGTTAATAATCTAAGTGAAGGACTAAAACAACAACATACATAAAATGACAATGTTTAAACTAAGTCTATAGTGTTTGTTTAACCAAAGGAACTTAAGCCAAGAACACAAAAATGATTAATACAATGTCATATAAGTAGTGATCTGTTTAGATAGAAATAAACTCACAGAGTTTAAGTCTAATATACCAATGAAGGTCATGCTAAGTAAGCAAAGAATAAATTTATAAAGCACTTTGCAAATACCACTTGTTACATTTATTTTTATAATTTCCACAGGTCTGCCCTATAATTCTGAAGGAAGGAGTGAAAAGCTAAACTGTTATGCACATTGATAAGTAAATCCACCGGATGGAAAGATAAAAAGCCTTCTGTATTTTGATAAGAAAAGTATTCAAAGCTTTCCTTATAAAGACTGTATTTTCTCCCTAACAAAAAGACTCTGTTTTCTGGGATTTCTCAAAGCTACAAAAAAACAGCTAAGGGAAGTAAATCATTATCCTATGTGCTGATAGAGCTAGCTTCTTTAAAATCAAGATCAAACACTACTGGCTGGTAAAAATAAACATCTCCAGCCAACAAGTCCTTTCACTGAGGAAGTAATTCTAACATACCCCAGGACTGAATAGCCAGCAGGTTTCAAGCACATATTCAAAATAATCAACACTTTCAAGACAACACAACCAGAAATATATTACCCAAATAAGTGTATAGGTGATTAAAATGATGTCATCCTTACTGACATACATTAATTGGGCAAATAATCATTAAAACAGTTCCAATGTTATTTCAATTCAAAATGTTTATAATACAAACATGATTGAAAGTATATTATAAAGTTAGCATATTGAATCTGGTGACAGCAGAGTAACAGGGAAGAAAGTAGTTGTCTCTGCAGTGTAGCAGGACATTCACACACAGTGTTTCAACATTCCAGAGCCTTCCTGAAGAGATCCTCAGCAAGCTTGCCGATGTCCTTGAGGAGACAAGAATTTTCAAATTGGGGTTTCCAAAGATGGCAGACCAGTAGGTAGCAGGAGAAAGATCCTCTCTGAGAGAGACAGCTTAAATGCCAGAATTTAACACCCTGGAGAGACCCAAACAGAGAGAGATGGACTCTCTCAACCCAGGAAGAAACTAAAGGTAAAAAAACCGCTCCAATATGAGGTCCAGGGGCTACCATTAGTGAAGCTAAGATCTGCAAGCACAGCACCCTCCTCGAGCTGCCTGAATTCCTGCCTGACCGAACTGCGCCGATGACACTCACTTGAGTGGCCAGAGCATGGAGCTGAACAGCACTGGGTGCGGCTTGCCTAGACCCAGCCCTGCACGTGACCCACCCAGAGGCACTGAGAATTTGCGCTGCAGCCACAATGAAGTCATAGGTCTGGGAGCCCAGCAGTTCTCAGGGACCGGCATCGACACGCGGTGAGTGATGGGAATAAGACCCTCCCACGGGAAAGGGGAGACCGACTGAACGACATGTTGGATTTGGGCAGGACAGCCTTAACTCCATAAGGAAGTGGCTTCAGTTGGTTGCTCCCCTCGCCGAGCGGATTGGTGGAATCTGCTTGGATTGGGCCATGCCCCCGGCCGGGACCCAGTGGGTTGCTACAAACTAATTCCCTGAGCACAGCCGCACACTGATGCACTGAAGGCTTGCAAAGGTTGACTGGCCCGGAGGAGAGGAGCCAGCACACACTGCGCTTGCTTGAACTTCACTCACTGATAGGGGACAGCAGAGGGCAGAAGCCCCTAGCCTGCGTGCTCCAGAGGAGCCTTAACCAACAAGAAAAGGGGCTGGAAATTACACTGTACACCTGTATGGAAGGAACCAAAAACATGACGTGAGGGAGAAATAAGAAAAAACCCCAGCCCCCAACCCTGAGAACAATGATCCAGGAGAGGTAAATACAAAAGAGATTGAGGGCAGCAAACATGCAACATCAAACACAGCGTTAGCGGACATAAAGAGATATCTTCAGGACTTAGTAAGCGGGATCAAAACTGAAATATTAATTCAAATTAAACAAGAGATAAGTAGATTAATAAAAGAAAAGCTCGGCACCTCTCAAGAAGACACAGAATAATGGAGGAACACAAAAGGAGAGAAAAAGTTTAATGAAGAAAACAAGAAAAAAACTAGAATTCATGAAGCAAATTCAAAGAGATTATCAGGAAACTAAAGACTCCATAGAAAACTGGCAAAACTGCTTGAAAGAAACCAAGGAGACTATCAAAAATTGAACACAGGCTTGTTCAATCACAATTTTCATGTGTGATCATGAAAGGGAAGCTCTCTTAAAAATAACAAGGGAGCAGGCAGTAACAATTGGGAGGCTAGAGGACGACAAGAGGATCTATAACTTAAGAATAAAGCATGTAAACGAAAAAGCAGGAGTCAAAACACAGGAACTGTGAAGGCTATTCAGAGAAATCATTAAGGAAAATTTCCCAAGCATAGAAAAAGGAAATGACATGCAGATGTATGAAGCATACAGAACTCCAGCCACCTACAACCCAAACAGAGCTACACTTAGACACATAATAATCAAGATCCCAGAGATTCAATATAAGAATATTAAAAGGCATCAGAGAAAAGAAACAGATCACCTATAAAGGAAAACCCATCAAAATCACGGCAGACTTCTCGACACAGACCTTCAGGTCAAGAAGAGCTTGGAGTGAAATAATTCAAGCCTTGAAGGAGAACAAACTCCAGCCCATATTGATGTATCCTGCAAAACTCTCTCTAGAAATTAATGGAGAAACAAATGCTTCCATGACAAAGAGGAACTTGGAGAATTTGTGACTACCAGTCCAACCCTACAAAAAATACTGAAGGACATTTTAGAGAGAGAGAGAGAGAGAGAGAACAAGAATACGAGCATTTCAGGAACAATGGCAGAGAGGCCTCAGTGAATGGGGCAGACAGTGGAGTGGAACAGAAAAATAGACAACCAATGGCAGAAAAACATAATAGCAGAAATAAGGCAGAGAAGATTGGCTATAATCTCTAGTATAGATGGCCTTTAAATAGTAACAGAGAG
>PVJX010000307.1:0-19425 GCA_004027295.1 Dolichotis patagonum
TTCCTCTTGAAGTTTTCCCCTAACTAGTATGTAGTGACCTTCTTTATCTCTTTGGATCATTCTTGGTTTGAAATTCACATTGTCTGCAAACAGGATGGCTACTCCTGCTCTTTTTTGGTTTCCTGTTGCATGAAGTATTGTTTTCCATCCTTTGACTTTCAGTCTATGAGTGTCCTTTTGGGTTAGATGGGTTTCTTGTAGACAGCATATGGTTGGATGTTGTTTCTTGATCCATTCTGCCAGTCTGTTTCTTTTGATTGGTGAGTTGAGGCCATTTTCATTAATAGTTGTAACTGTTATATATTGGTTTATTGTTGACATGTTATCTTTCTGCTGTTGTATCTTTACCTTTCCATTCTGTTTGTCTGCCTTGCTTGGTGGTTTTATCCTATGTGTATCTTGAATGTCTTTCAATATTCTTTGTAGGGTTGATCTGGTGTTCATGAAGTTTTTCAGCTGTTCTTTGTCATGGAAGTATCTTATTTCTCCATCCATTTTGAAGGACAGTTTTGCAGAGTACGTCAGTCTGGGTTGGAAGTGGTTTTCCTTTAGGATCTGAAATACTTCACTCCATGCTCTTCTTGACTTCATTGTTTGTGTAGAGAAGTCTGCTGTGATTCTGATAGGTTCTCCTTTATAGGTGATCTGTATTTTCTCTCTAACAGCTTTTAGTATTCTGTTCTTATGGTGGGTTTCTGGGATGGTGATTATTATGTGTCTGGGTGTAGTTTTATTTTGGTTATGGCTATTTGGTGTTGTATATGCTTCAGTAATCCAAATGTCAGTTTCCATTCTCATGTTTGGGAAGTTTCCAGCTATTACTTCTGTAAATATCCCCTTGATATTGTTTGGGCTGTCCCCTTCTTTTTCATTTATCCTATTAATCTTATGTTATTTTTCTTTGCATCATCTTGTAGCTGTTGAATTTTTATTTCCTGATTCTTTGTTATTTTTAAAAGATCTTGTCTTTCCTGTTCACTGGCTGCGATCTTATCTTCGAGGTCTGAAATTCTATCTTCACTTTCGTTGAGGCAGTTTTTACAGCTTTTAAAGGAATTTTTGATTTCCTCTATATCTTTTTGAATCTGCTTTATGTATTCTGTTTGTTTCTTATAGTGGTCATTCAAGGATTCTATCTGTTTGCTTTGTTCCTCTAATTTTTTAATCTGTATCTTCACTAGATATGTTCACTATTTCTTTCACTACTTTTATCATTTCTTCTTTTACCTGGGCAAGTATTTCTGATTTGAATTTCTCCATAGCTTCCCCTAGTTGCATCTTTATTTCATTTGATATCATTTCAGACACTTCAGATGGATGGCTTCTTTTTTCTTCTACGTACATGGCTCCTAGGCCTTCTTGGGATGGGCTGGAGTTTTTGAGCTTGCCTTTTGGTCTTTCCTTTTGTCATTTTTCTATATTTCCTTGCTTTGAGTGGTGTTCCAAAGCTTCCTCTGGATGTGTGGCAAATCACTTCCTGCACCCTCAGCTCCTGGAGCAGTTCCAGCTTCCCCACATGTTCTTGGCTCCCTAAATTGAAAGGCGGTAGCTGGGCATGGTGAACTGGGGCCTGTGGAACATCCAGGGCACAGTCTCCTGTCCTAGGGGGGTGGACATGAACTCAACCCCTGGGAGTGCTGGTCTTAAGCCCTCCCCAGGCCACCCAAGTGGGCTGAGAGTCCTCCTGCACGGTGTCCACCTCCTGAACTGAAAGAAGGCCGCTGGGTGTGGTGCACTGAGGCCCTGGAATCTGCTGGGCCCAGTCCAGCATCCCTGGTAGCTCCTCAGAAACTCAATCACTGGAAGCGCAGGTCTCAAGCTCTCCCCAGGCCACCGGGACTCACCTCATACAGTCCCAACTTACCTGCAGGCTCTTGGCTCCCTAAATTTGATCATGAGTCTTTAAGAAGAGTTCTCTTGTAACTTCCACACATCTTTTCCAGGCCATTGTGAGAACCATTGCTCTAGGTACAGCATTCCTATGCCCTATAATATGCCCCAAATACACCACCTTGGGATCCATCTCCATCCTGACATGTGTGGACAGGTATGGGTCCACTAACTGCAAGAGCCTGTTAGTCCACCACCGACAGGTCCACTGCATAGAAGTTTTATAACACTAATAGGGGTTATAATGCAGGTTCTATATATAGCGAATCCTTTTCTACCCACAAGACATCATTAACCCAGGGGCAACCACTGACCTGGTAAGAAGAACCAATTAGAAGCACAGAGATTCAAAGGAAGTCAAAGACCCAACAGTGACAGTAGATGTCATGATGTTACTGCCTGTGGCTTTGCCTTCCACATTTACTTCTGAAAAATAACATTAAAACTTCTGGGGTTTAAGGTAAAAAGGAAAATATGCTTGAGAACTTCTTGCCTGAAATAACCCTCTTTGAGACTTTCATTGAAGGAACCAAGCTTTCCTCTTCCAAAGTCATTTGTTTGATTAGTTTTCCCCTTCAAACTAATCCAGTACCTGTGGCCCTGCTTTCCCTCCAGCTGTGGCATGGGGCAGGCTTCAAATCTGCGGCACTGTGGCAAATGACTGTAAAAATCCTGTGCAGGGGACAAGATGAGTTGTTCCCATCCAAAGTTGGGAACTACAGCCACAAAGTCCTGCCTCCTCTCACTTGAGGTTCTGACAAAATCTGCTCAGTAACTCACCCCAAGGAGGAGGGTCCTCGATGCTCCCCAATCCCCAAACCCAGCCCTCAAGCTGTTCAAAATCTGTAGCTGCTGCCCCTCTGACTGCTCTGGGTTTGTGATTACTCTCACTGTTCTCTTTTGTTTTTGAAAATTCTCAAATTCCACTTTCATGTGTGGTGCACAGCTGTTTGCAGGTACCTCTCTCATGTACTCAGAACTCAAGGAGATCTTTTTGTGGTAAGGAGCCCTGGCTCTGTCTCAGAGGAAAAGGGGAGAAAGGGAGCAGGGCACAGAGAAGTTAGATGCAGGACCCATGCAGCACAGCAGGTAAGAGCAGACTCAGACATGATGCTCAGTCCTATCTGGACTTAGTCCTCGTTCAACCATCCACTTGTTTCCCCTGCCCCAAAAAAATCACTCTGAAGGTTGCCATTTTGGTACATTTTCTACCTCCTATGAGTTCTTCAGTTCTACAGCTAAGTGTAACCAAAGGTCCATGTAGAAATCCAGTAAACTGGTAGAATCTGATACTCCTGTCCTTTCTTCTTTTTCCCAATCCAATCTAAATTTTTCCAAGCCAAGTTTCAGTGTGACTCCTGCCCTCCCATGATGCCTTCTCTAGGCACTGCAAGCTGCATGGTTCTAGGTTGAGGACCAACAGAATGATACTCTTCTTTTCTGATTCTATAGGGATGGTTTAATCCCTCTCATTTCCTGGATGACAACGACCCTGCCTCCCTGTACTCCAGACTCTTCTGGAACAACCAGAACACTCCTCAGAAGATTAGCTGCCCACTGAGTAAGCTGGCCTTCTTATTCTGGGGATAATTGTGATAACTGAGCATAGTGCGGATTTGAAAAGGCCAATTGAAAAATGTAGCAAAGGCTCCAGCAGCCACAAGACTTGTGAGGTGGGTTAATCTGCTTCATCCAATGGCTCAGCAGTGAAATTAGGCAAGGTGAAGCTTCAGATTTTATCACAATTTTCCTTTTTTATTTTTATTCACTGGGATTTTTAAAGGTAGAATTAGGATAAACTTGATGCATATTTAAAATGTAAACTCTTGAGTTCTACCTCAGTCTGTCTGAATAAAAATGAGATGATCTCTTCTGGTATCTTAACAGTCATTAAAACTAAATGAACACAGTCCTTGGAATTTTTCTTACTGAATAAAAAGATATAACTATGACATGATTGTAGAGCATAGTCCCAGACAATATGACATGTAAGGTGACCTAAATGTTTTATACTCAAATGACTCATTTATTTAGTCTTATGATTTATTCTTCCTAGCACCTTTTGTGTATAACACTGAATATGTGTGTAAATCCTTAGACCAATATCACCATCCACAGAGTCAGCATGGGTTCAGTCACATTGAAAGGCGATAGAAGTGCTAAAGTGAGATTTCAGTCTGGTTGAGAAGCTCTTTGGATTTTCCAGGGTGATTTCTGCTTCAGGCATAGACTAATTCTTTCAGTTTTTGAGGTAGAAAGATGACAAAAAGTGGCCTCTCTCCTAGAGCTGCTGGAGATAGCTAATTAAGGCTGACGTGGTTGTTAGTGTTTTGCTAGCTCAGTAGGCCCTTTGGGTTTACTAGCTACAAAGGTCAGGGCAGGCCAGCTACCATCCTGGGGTCATAGCATGAGGGGCAGCTGGTCAGGAAAGATAACCATGACAAGATGGGGAACATAGCAAGGTTATTATTACAAGAGGTGTCAGCCAGATAATGATGGAACTTAACTCATGGAAAAAAAAATCGCTCAAGTTATGACTCAGCCCCCAAGGAAAACCACCCTACAGTTCCAGGATTTACTGCACTGCTGTGATTATTTGGCCATTAAAATGTCACCTGCAGAATGAAATAGTTGGTGATGCTAACTATAAAATGAAATAGTTTTTAAATTTCTCTCAAAATATTCTAAACATTGAATGACCAGTTTATTAGGCCTTTGGAGAAATAATTATGATTTAAGGCCAGTTTGAAAGTCAGACCCACCATTTTTTTTCCTCAATCTCTCTTTACCCTTTCCCCTCTCTCCTTTTCTTCTTCTTTCTCTATCTTTGTCTCTCTCTCTCCATCTCTTCATCTCTCAAGCTCATGAATAATTTTTTAAGGAATTATTTGAGGAACCATGCTATGAGGACTTAAATTTCCACACTGAAGGTTACTATTGCTGATAGTATGTCTGTATTGCGGCTTTATATAGAAAGACTCCTTATTCCTGGGAAAGGGCCTCCGTGAACTTTTGACATTTTGTCTTCCACTACTTTTTGAATGGAACATTGTAGACATTCAGATAAAAAATTCATACAGCCAGCAGGCTCCACGATCACATTCAATTTTCATTAAAAGAGTTATGCTGGGTTAGAAAATAAAGGCAGATAAGAATGTGGACATGTACAATGATGCTTAAAAGGGACAGTAAAGACAATAATTCCAGACTCCTGGAGGAATCACTGATTATTATATAAGAAGCAAATAGACTAGATTTAAGGAATGCCTATGGCTCACTTTAGCTTTAGATCTTGCTAGAGTGACACATGCAAAATGCAAGGAGGCAGCGTGTCCTCTGCTGTCTACTCCCTTAGGCAGAGAGCACAGCTTGTACTGACAGAGTGTAATGTAGTTGCTTTACCTCGCAGGTGTCGCACTAGGAAGAGGCCAAAGTACTTTCTTTCTAGTACTTTGTCAACATACTACCTCTTTTATCTGCATGCACAAGAGGGAGTAATTCCTGTCATCAATGGGAAGACATTAGGAGTGTGCCCCTGATTAGACAGTGCCTATACTTTGTTGAGTATAGGGAGTATATTATTTTATTCTGGCTCCCTTAGCAGAAGACATTGAGATAATACAGAAAATTGAATATTTTGGAAAAGGAAGTATGGCAGGGGAGTAAACGGCACAGGGAGAAAGGCCAGCAATTAAAGGTTCCTATTGAACAAGTTACGAATGCACGTAATAGGAACTTAGTCCCTCAGGAGGTTGAGTGTCAGGCTAGAATCTGGTTCTCAGAGTTAACCCACTTAAAAGCTGAGGAGGCTGGGGTATTTTTACGCCAGTTCCCATCAGTTGGTAGTCAGAGGAGGCTGCGCCTGGGGCATGGAGTCATTTCCCTGGCATATCTGGGCTACTGCGCACTGGACTAGAGTTGCTCCCCTACCCCAGCAAGTGGGTGTAGGGGCTGACGGAAGACTGCTGTGCTCTGAAGTATTGACGGCAACTGACTGTCATTCAGACCTTGTGCCACTCAGATCCATTTGTACCCCCTGTTAGGTTTACTTTGTTTTACTACTGGTTTTCCAGTCAAAAATACGAGAAGAAGGAGAGGAAGAGAGGAGGAGAAGAAAAAGACAACAGGAAGATTTCTTGAGTTAAATTCTCATCGTCTGCTGCTGCAGGTTATCTTGAGATGTCCACTCATCATCTCTCTTTTTTTCCTAGCAGTTGTAGCTTCCCCTCCTCCTTGGCTAGCACCTCTGGTTTCGTTTGTGTGCCTGTGGAGAAAGCCAGACCACTATATACAAAAGGCCTAAATCTCAGATTATAATAATGTTTTTTTTCCCTGTGCAATCTTATGACCTGGTGGATCTGAGAATACAGTTCTTGTAAAAGCAGTGTTGGTGGCTGGCTGGTCCCTTGATGCACTATGCTCAGATATCAGTCACTCCACGGGTGCAGTGGTTTTCAGAAGCAGCTTTATGGTTTTTTTTTTTTTTTTGGTACCGGGGATTGAACTCATGACCTCATGCTTGTCAGGCAGGCGCTCAAGTCACTGAGCTAAATTCCCAACCCCAGAAGCAGCTTTATGAGCAGTTCAGAACTCTCTGCTGCAAGTGGTACAAACTTGTTCTGCACCTCTGGAATCTGTTTGTGATTTTCCCATGGAGACTTGTGAAAGATTCTAGAGCCCAGCACCAGAGAATCTTCCAGATCATAAAGCCTAAGCACTGGTCTAACTGCAAAGCTCTTAGTTGTTTTTGCATTGATGATTGGGCTGTTCTCATAAGAGCTACGAGTTGGGAGGCTGGAAAAATAGTTCTGGAGCTTGGCAGTCCAAGACCAGCCACTGGCAGAGGTGGTTTCCATAAGGACTTGCTTTCTGATTTTTAGCCTGCTCTCCTCTCATTGTTTCCCCACATGGCCTTTTCTCTTTACACAAGTGTCCTTGCTATCTCTGTGTGTCCAGGTTTCCTCCTTAGTCCAGTCAGACTATATTAGGGACCATTCTAATAGGATGACTTTAACCAAATCAATTCTTAAAGATCCTACATTTACGTACAAGCACATTCTGGGATACTGGGGATTAGGGCTTTGACATATGAATTTCAGGGCATCGCATTAGACCCATAACACCCACGAAGTTCCAGAAGCCGTGAAACTCACTACTAAATGAGTTTGAGTTGTATTTGCAAGTATGGCGGATGACTCAGCCTCCAAAATTGGAAGAGGTTTACTAAGTGTGGTGCCACTTCCTCAGTGGCGGGATGAAAATGGCACTAATGTGTCTGAAAATTGCATCCAGAGTCCTTATCACTTCCTGCCCTAGGCGTGACTAAGGGATGTTATCAATATAGTGATACCACAAGGCCTTCTACAAAATGTCCAGATGGCCCAGACCCTATTGAATTGCATTGTAACACGGCCAGGAGGGCAGGCAGTAAAATGTCTATTTTTGTCTATTCAAAATGAAGACAAACTGCTTTTGATCTTCCTTTCTTGTGGGGGTTGAAAAGAATGCATTTGCTAATTCAATAGCCTCATTCCCAGTGCCAGAGGCCATGTGGATCTGTCATAGTGAACGGCTCTCTGGGCAAGAGCAGCTGTGGCTGAGTTAACACTTGGTTGAGTTCATGGGGCTCCACCATAGATAGAAGGGTCCAGCTGGCTTTTTTTCTTAGGAGAGAGGCAGCTGAATTAATGGGGGTAGGGTGGGTGCCACTATCTCAGCTTCCTTTAAGTATTTAACATGGTTCCAACCCCTGTTGTCCTTCCATCCTTCCTATTTTTATTTTTCTTGGTCCATGGTGGCGGGAGTGGTGGTGGTCAGAGTTCTGCCACCCATCAGTCAGGAGACAGGCATCCCACATGTTATTTTAACAGAGAGAATTTAAGAACTGTTAAGTCATTCTTAGACTGAGAGACAGAGAGTGAACACCAAGATATCTCAGACATAGGTCTGCAGACAGCAGCTGACGAATTTAAGTTGAGGAAACAAGGAAAGAAATTGGAATTATGGGTCGGTAGAAGCTTGGAGTAGGAGCTAAAATGAAACCTTTGAAAGAGGCGCCTCTTTGGCTTATGATGATGACTGTGGAGGAGCCCTCTGGGGCTGTGAGACCAGAGGAGGAGGCCCTGGTAGCTGGTGCTGGTGTTTCTGGTGAAGGTGCTGGAGAAACTGCTATGCTGTGACTGCGACAAATGCCAGTACCAAGGTGAGAAGTGAGGCTGAGGCGATGCTGATAGCAGCCGACAGGAGCCAGAAGCAACTGGGAATCATAAGTCTTCCTGTTGTGGCTTGTGTCTAGATGTCCCCCTCAAAGACCACGCAGTCATAGGTGGGCCTTTTTCAGAGATGGCTGAATCTAGAGTGTGTGACTGATTCATTGTGCATTGCTAGTGTTATAGGAACCTAAGTTAGATAAAGGAGCCAGTGCAGAAGACCAGATACCTTGCATCTGCAGAGGAGACAGACACCTCCTGCTGTGAGTCAGATCTCATGACAAAAGATAAAAACAAAGGCATCCACATACTTCCGAAGAATACATCAGGGATTGATATTCTAAATATGAATTGACCGCCTTAAGGAAGCTAGAAGGAGCCACTAACCCAACCCCCTACAGGCAAAGACCCTGTTCTGTATTCATGCCTGTTTGCTATGTGACTCGCTTCCCCATTCGATCCTGATTTAATCAATTTTATCTGATTAATTATACTTGTAATTTTATTGGTTGACAGTAGTTCTGTCCCATCTCATACCCACCTTGCAATTTCCCAATTTCCCCCATCTTGGACCCACCTCATCTTTTGGTTTAGCTGTATAAAATCCTTAGAAAAGGCAGGGTCCTTGGGAACCCACTCGGGTCTGCCTCTCTCTCTCTCTCTGACAGAAGCTCTCTTTCTCCCAATAAATATATTGTGCTGTTAACCTTCCATTGTTCCTAAAATTCATTATTCGAGTTTCGAGAATACAAATTTACTGGACATCTAGAAGATTGGGAGTTTCTTTCCCCTGTATCACTAGGATTAAGCGTGTTTTGATTAAGGTTAAGTGATTACCAAATTAATCTACTGATTGATTTGGCACTGCCTTAATCCTGGTAGCCTGGATACAATATAAGGAACACAAAGAGGTTTATTATGTCCCTTTGTTGCTTTTCTATCTTTTGGCTGCCATGAACTGTTTCTCCTCCATATTGCCACTTTGCCTTAGAGCTAGGCAATTATGGACTGAAACTTCTACAAACTGTGAGCTAAATAAACCTTTCCTTTTTAACTTTGGGTATTGGGTATTTTGTCTCAGCAATGGGAGAAAAATAACTAATGCATTTCCTATCTCCCTATCCCACTAATTTCCCCTACTGGCCAAGTCAAATGCAGAGGCGTCTGGCAAGACGGAAATGTGGTTTGCAAATCCCCAGCCCCAGCATCATAAAGCAGAGCATAGGTACATGCGTGCATGTGTGTAGAGGTGGGGATGGGTTGAAGCTGAGAGACAATGGCTTAATAACTAGCACAGGGCTCTTATTCTAGAAGGCAAGCAGCCAGGATGAGATTCTACCCGTCACATTATCCAGATTCTGTACTCAAGCAGCAGGAAGTGACCATGGGGAGGATCTGCAAGCACAATGAATCTGTCATGAAACAGACTTGGGACTCCACTTTTCACTTGGCTTCCAATGCCTTCTCTGTGCTGATGCCTTGATAGTGCTGTGTCTCCAAATGGCAGAGTCAACCCAAATCTTGTAACCAATAACCCCTGAAAAATCCTTTTGGTATTCTCCTTTTTCCAATGCACAATTACTCAGGTAAATAACTCTGTCACTTTGGGAGGAGCTGATAGAATTAGCACGGTGGACACTTGCTGTGGCCTTGCAGAGTTCTCCATGGGGACCCAGTCATGCCTTCGGTGGATCACTTTTGGAGTGAGCATTGGCTTAGTGGAGACCAGATAAGCCTTCATGCCTGTCCACCAGAGTAGCTGATGTCATCTTTCTCTCCTCTATTTTAAATATCCCCAGGGCCCATGTACCAAGAAATATACTTATTGGTTGATCATCTGTCTTGCCCTTGGGAACACAGTGCCAGCCCCAGCTTCCTTCTTGAGGGATCTTGCTTCCCTTTGTGTTAATTATGTCTCATCCTGGCCTCTGATAGATAAATTCTATTTCTTGACTTCTGTTCTTTTGAGAACTTATCCTGACACTGGGAACCGAGTGGTGGCTATAATACAGGCCTATCTTAGCAATATGCAATGTTAGGACACTGCAAAGCCACTTGGAGCTCCTTCACCCTGGATCCTATCTCAATCCAGGACTTGAAAGAGCCATCAGGTTACCACTATCTTGCTCATCAGACTCTAGATTCAAAGTTTGGCTGTTACGTACTTGCAGTGTGACCATGGGCTGGTAACTCCATGTGTCTATGTCTGTTTCTCTCCCTATAAAATGGGGGTAAGTGAAAGTATCTATCTCAAAGGATGTTTGGGTAGATTCAGTGGAGTAATTCCTAAATTTCTGGTACCTCACACAACATAAATCTATAAAGAGTATTAGCCACTCTTATTCTTACTAAAGTAAAAACACTAGCTAGCGAGTGAGTTAACCATTATGATTTATTATTCTGGAAATGATAAAAAGCAATGAGATATGGAAAAATAAGTAAAATCAAACATTGGGAGAGAAAAAAATTATCATTTGTGAGTTATGTAATTAGCCCCCTGGAAAAAAAATCAGGAAATATCAAAGAAAAACTCTTAAATTTTTTAAAAATAATCTTTCTTTTTTTTTTTCCTTCGTACCGGGAATCAAACTCACGACCTAGCACTTGCCAGGCAGATTAAATCCCCAGCCCCAAAACTCTTAAAGATTAAAAAATAGAATTTAGTCAAATTCTCCAAACTAATAACTTCCTTCAACATTTATAATGGCCATCTAAAATATAAAATATGGGGAAAACTTTGCAAGAGTCTGTATTTATGCAAGGGAAACTACAAAACTTTAAAAACAGCTAGGCAGATGAAGGACTGTACTTCTGGAGAAAAGTGTCACTATTGTGGAGATGGCAATTCTCCCAAAGTTAATTTAAAAACTCATTACACAGTTATAATCTAAACCCAAATATTATTTTTAAACTTAGAAATGATTCTTCCTCTTATCTGAGAGAATAAACAATGAGAACAGTAACAAAACATGTTGAAATAATAAAAAGAATATCTATCACCACCAGATGTCAAAACATGCTTGTAAAGTCAACATACTTTAACTATTTTTGTTGGTGGATAATTAGACAAAAAGGAAAAAAAGTAGAAATGTTTTAAATGTTCATGAAGAGACTGTTCCAGATATTTAAAAGTTAGTATGTTACAAAGTTTCCATTGTAAACTCAAATAAAAAAAAAAGCTAATCCCATATGTGAATTTTCAGAGGTCGGTTAACTACCTGGGAAACAATTCAAATAGCTTCCCAACCTCCTAACGTACTCTAAAATAAATTCTTCACAGAACGATAATTAAGCATAGAATTATGAAAACATAATTTTGCTTTCAACTGTAACGATGAAATACCCAAAACCACCAATTTCTAGGTGGAAAGGTTTATTTTGGCTCAGGGGTTCAGAGGGTTCAGTCCATGGACAGCTGGCGTGATTGCTATTGGGCCAGTGGTGAGGCAGAAATTATGGTGGGAATGCATGGCAAAGAAAATTGCTCACCTATGGTGGCCGGAAAGCAAATTGTTGAGAGAGGAAGGAGCTCAGCTGCTAATACCACTTGTAAGAACATGTGTCAATTATGTAACTTACTTCAATTTGCTCTCACTTCTCAAAGGTTCTGCCACCTCCCAAAAGTATTGCAGAGTAGTGACCAAGCCTTTAATACATAGGCCATTGGGGAACATTTCAAACCCTAACTATAATAACAAAAAGTAAAATTAGAAAAATATATAATCTCAGGGCGGAGCAAGATGTGAAAAACAAATGTTAAGTATAATAGATTTAAATATATAAACATTGGAGATGTTTGGTATCATAACATCATGAGCAAAACCCTGGAAAACAAAATAAATGATACACAGATGTTAATCTTTTTAGAAAAGAAGAGCTCCTTCAAATGTATCAGAAAGATACAAACTGCTTGGTACAAAAATGGCAAACTGGGTGTGGTGGCACATAACTATAATCCTAGCACTTGGGAAGGTTACCAGGCTGAACTACTCTGTCTCAAAAAACAAAACAAAAAACAAAAAATAAAGCAAATATTGTGTATACAATACAACATCTTTGAGAGTTAAAAAGTACAAGTGGAAACCGTCAGGCATTATTTTTGTTTCTTCTTTTTGCTAGTTAATTTGACAAATTAGCATTAAACAAATTACAGTACCGAGGGGTGTGAGGGTAGTGGCAAAAACAGTCACTTTCAATCCATGGTTACAGGAAGATTAGCTGCTGCATCATTTCTGATGGAGGTTATGACTAAAAACTTTAAAATTATGCTTTATATGATTAATTCTAAAGAAATCAACAAAGTTATGGCAAAAATACAGGCAAAAACATGTAATTATATAATGCTATATAATTTTTATAACAAACAGTCTAATATACAGATGCAGTGGGTTTATTTATTAAACAGTGCTACATTCATGAAATAAAATATTATATAGCTGTAGAATCAAAGTTACTCTCTTAGAAAAATATTTATGAAAATTCGCTAAGCTAAAAACTAATATATAAAATAAAATATAGAGTATGTCATCAGTTTAAAAAAATCTATATATCTATCCAGAGTCTGCCAAAAAATATATTAAGTTTCAGGAAAAGAAAAACTTATGTAAGTATTTTAATACTGAGTTTATTGAGACATTATGAGATTAATATGTTACAATTACAAGAGATGCTCAAAGTGGTGTCCACTAGCTTCCAGACATTTGCAGTGGACCCTCGAGTTATGACTGGCCACACATGCAAGCAACTTGGATTACAACTGGAATTTTAGGTTTAACTTATGACCAAAGTCTTGATTTATGACTCAAATGCCAGTTGCTTGTGTGGTTGTAAAGACTTGTGATGCCAGAAAAGCCTATATAAGTGTGCATTAGCATCAGTCTGAGCCAGATATGTGTGTTTGTGGGTGTGATTTCGGTCAGTGCTTTATATAATCACTACGATTAATGCTATCATAGTGGCCCCCAAAAAATTAGAAAAGAAGCTAAGGAAGGGAGGGAACGTAAAGAAAGCAATCACAATTGAGAAGAAGAAGGAAATTGTGGAGAAATACGAGCGTGGTGTTTGCATGACCCATCTCACTAATATGTACAGCATGTAAAAATCCACCATCTTGACAATCTTATAGAGAAAAGATTTGTGTAAGGAAACTAGTGTCACTAAAGGTATTATTCAAATTAGTAAGGCTAGTAAGATAGAAAGGTTATTATTGGTATGGATAAACTAAAGGCAGATAGCAGGTGTCTATCTGAGTATATAATTTGCAAAAATACTAAGGCTATAAACACAGATCTTGTAAATGATACTCTATCAATGATGCTAATGGTGAAACATTTCATGCCAGTAAGGGGTGGTTTCATAATTTTAAAGTGAGAACTAGGGTTCATAGCATAGATAGGCATGTTGAAACAGCCAGTACTGATAAAAACATACATCGCTTCAAAAAGATGACACACACACTTGCTCTCAGCAAGTTTTCAACTGTGATTAAACTGGCCTTTTCTGGAAGAAAAGGCCCAGGAGAATATACACACCCAGGAAGAGAAGGAAATGCCAGGTCACAGGCCGATGAAGGAGAGGCTAAACTTATTGCTACGTGCCAGTGCAAGTGGTGGCCTCAAGATAATCTTCTCTTGGTTGATCATCTGAGACCCCTACAGTGCTCAGAAAGCAGAAAGTCATGAAGAATAGGGTAGAGGTCATGAAGAGATCTAACGCAAATTCCTGAGTAACAAGAGTACTTACTTTGGTTATAGCAACAAAATGCTGACTACACAGTGATGAAAAAAAACCACTAGCTATAATTTCACATTTTTTATGTCCCTCTAGCCTTTTCTATCTGCATATACAGTCAGTCTTCCATGTATGTGGGCTCCACATCCATGGGTTCAGTTTACAGATTGTGTGGTACGTAATTAGGCTACAATAGTTGTGTCTATGCCAAATGTGTACAGGCTTCTTTCTTCTTGCCAATACTCCATAAACAATACAGCTATTTACATAATATTTACCTTGTATTCAGTATTATAAGTAATCTAGAGAATGGCTTAAAGTATGCAGGGTTGTTTAGTCTACATGAAAAGACCACACCATCACACATAACTTAGGGGAGGAAATGAACTCACTGCTTCAGAGGATTCAGTCCATGGCTGACTGATTCCAAGGCAGGAACATCATGGTGGAAAGATGTGATGGAGCAAAGCTGCACACACCATGGTGCCCAGGAAGCAGAGCACAAGGGAATCACATCTGGGAGAGCTATGCCCTCCAAAGCTAGCCCCAGTAATGCACCTCTCTTGGGGCTCTACCTCCTACTAGCACATTCAACTGTGAACATCGGTGGATTAATCCAGTGATGAAATAATGACCCCATCCTCCAATCACCTCTCTAGGAATCTCTTAATCCAGTTAATTAGGCAATTAACTAGTACAATAGTATTCTTTATATTTTCCAAATTATCTATATTGACATATATCAGTTTTATAATTTGAAGGGGAAAAATATGAGGGAGATATTATGAAAACCTAAGAACCCTGTGACTCAGCCAATCTCTGCTTTCAGATTCTCAGTTTCAAACTTACATAAAGAAAAATAGAGAATAGTAAGCATATTGTATAGTTCAACATTATGCCAGTGCCTTATACTGTGACAAAGAAGTATTTAAAGATCATGAAATTCCTCACTGCCATTTCCTACTTCATTGTCTTAAAGATAAGGCCCCAGAGGTAGGAGAGATTTGGTTACAATAGTGAGGAGTCACCTTCTCAAAAAAAAAAAGTCTTTTGGGCCTTGGGATGTATCTCAGTGTTATAACATGTGCTTAGCATGTTCAAGGCTCTAAGATGGATCCCCAGCACTTAAAAATCTTTTGGGTGCTGATTGGCTGACTACTTACCCATCAAAGTTGATGTTAAAAATGACTTACTTTCCCCCACCCAATTCGTATTAGTGTAAGAGAAGCATCAGAAAAGGAGAGTTAAGGATCTCTCATTCTTGATCCCATCTCCATTTCCTTCTTCATTTTTGCTAACAATGTAAAGGGGTACCTGCAAGGCCATGGTTTCTCACTTAGTAAGGCATAGTTCTTACCAAAACCCTGGGTTTGACTGTTGGGGCTGTTTTGCTAGTAGTCTGTTTGAGTCTCTGGGGAGTCATTTAAGCTGGCTGCAGTATTTCATCAGAGCTGTTCAGTATCAGTGGTGGTGGGCCTCAGTGGATGGTCTATCTATATTTCATAAGGTCATCTAAATTGGCAAAAGGGAGACACTGTAATCTCATCCTATTTAGAGAAAGAAATCTTAAAACATGCTGAAAGCAAGTATAGTTGAAGCCATAACGTTAAGATTTTATTTTTCTGGAAATGGAAAAGGCTACATCAGTGACCACAGAAGCTCAATGATTCCTCCATAACACAAAGGAGAACAGTGCTTGGCTGCTATCCACTAATTTATTTTACTCAGTAGAGTAGACCAGGATGACTAATATTGTTTTAATCTATGCATCCTGGGAGACCCAAGATATTGATGTATAAAAGCACTTAAACATACACTGCTGTGGCCCAGGGCTGACAAGATGTTTTGAATTAGAAAGAGCTAGAAATAGTGGGTTTGCCCAATGGTTCAGCACTATAAATAGCCCTGAGCTAGCTTAGTTTGTTGCTGGGGTTGGCTGGGGGCCTGAGCTCTTCCTTAGGGAGTGTAGCCCAGGAGAAGCTGGACAGAAATGGAGTCTGGGTGTCTGTCTTTCTGCTTCTCTGATCATGATAGGCTTCTTAGCAAAAGCCTGCTTGCAGTCCACAAATAGTTCATCTCTCCTCCTTCACGTCCTACAAAACAAAAGACATAATACATCAGTGAAATCTTAAAACACAAAAATAAATAAAGCAGCACTTTGCTGGTCACTTTTAAATGTTACTAGTTATAGCACCGGAGATTCATGGTCTGTGTAATTGGTAACTTAAGTTCATGTTTCAGGAACCCTAAGTGGCTGCATGTGTTCAACAATGCTGTGAGAAAATGTAGACTTGACCTTGTGACTCTTGCTATTTTATGCCCACAGAGCTGGCAGAAGGCATTGTGGGTGAGGGAAGTGAAGCCAGACAAATGTAATAACTGCCCAGGGCCTGCTGTTTTGTTATCCAACTCAGTGAAGTGATTCTTCTGCTATCAGTGACCTATCAGTTATAAGAGAACCAGACACTCATGTTATCATATTTTTACTCATATGATGTGTATTCCCAGGAGTTTACTGAGAAATTATTACTGTATTTACTAAGCCTGTGGTTTCACATCAAGGAATGAAGATTTGAACCAAAGGAGAAGGTTAGGTGAATTTTATTAGAAATAATAAGAAGAGCTCCTGGATTTCCAAGAGGGGTCCTGAGTGGGTGTCTGCTGAGATTCCTTACCAAGTCACAACAGCAAAATATACAACATGGGTGGCTATAGAAAGCCCTTCTGGACCTCAACTCAGTCTGGGAAGTTAATATTTGTAATCTCATGGAAAAGTTATTAAAATTCTAGAGAATTAATTCCACTCTACCACTTCTAGTGCAACCCACAGCAAGAATAAAGACACTAGGGCATATTTATAGTTATGGGGAGCCAAGGGGGTCTTAAGTCAAGTCAAGATAGTGGCTCACCAGAACAAAGGCCTCATCCCAGGGCTCAACCCGGATTTTACTAACTCATGAAGAAGTGACTGGCCTGAAGACGAGTGACTGTGAGACAGTATATGAGTGCTAAGAGCTAGGCAAGACAGGAGGCCTGAAATCACCTTTGCAATATGCAGAGGGAAGGATAGACAGAAAGAGTAATCTGCATAACACAGCTGAGGCAGCTGCTAATGTTTTGTGGTCAGTGCTTCAGTTCCAATATGTAAACTTTCCTGCCCTGGGAAGTCATAGCCTTTTATCTGGAGTTTGATGCCAGTTGACAGGGTGTAGTGGTAGATCTTCATCTTGCCCAGCTCAGCACAGTTGCTGTTTCCCTGTCCTGTGACTGGCAAAAAACATGGTTGAGCCGTTGGGGAAGCAGCAACTGTCAGACTAGCTTAAGGGTAAGCACATCAGCACCTCAGCCAGATCTATTTACATTGCTTAAAGCCAATTGAAGGGATAAAGAAATGGCCTGGCCAGCTCTGTGCATATCAGGACGTGGAGACAGGGCCAGGTTTGGCCAAGATGGAGATAACTGTTCTTTATTCAAGGAGAGTCATCCAGGTGATCATCCACAGGTAGCTCTGGGCCAAACTACAGTTATTAGACACTTAGATAACATTGATCCAATAAGGAAGTGAGGCACGTAGCAAGCGTATATGGTGAGCAACGTTAGCTTCAGCTTATCTGTAACTTCTGACATAGAAAGGAGAAAGGCATTCTTGGAAAGGAAGAGAGTACAGGTCAGGGTGTTCTGATCAGCCATTTACCTATGTGTTGGATGTCTTCCTGGACTCACTGGACCAGATGGTACTAATTGCAGTACAATCTCAGGTTGCTGTTTATCTGTAGGGAGCTTTGTCAGCCTGGGCATCATGTCTCCATCTTGAGGCCTGGCTTTCTTCAAATTCACCCTCAGCTGCAAACTTGATGTGTTTCATCTGCACTAACTTCCCCGAGGTCCCAACAACATTTGGACTAACTTCTAACTAACTTAGATGTCTATAATAAAATTGTGTCATTTTCAAACTTTCCCCTCATTTTTATTGACCTGCCTGACATCTGAGTGACTGGATGGGGCAGCAGGTCAGTATGAGGTGTTTGTGAGGTCCAGGCTGTGGACCACACCATCAGCAAGTGCCAGTCTTTCTACTAAAGAGAAGCAGGATGTGCCACCCTCTAATGTGCCATTTTGGTATAAGGATTATTTTCAGTTGAAGGCAAATGAGAAAGAACTGGAGGTGAAGAACAGGTATAGCAAGAGCTCCCTGGCCTTTCTTCTTTTAAATTTTATTTAAAGAGAAAAAAAACCAACCAGACAAAACAGAAAAATGGTAGCAACAACACAGAATTCCAAAGGGAAAAAAATAAAAGAACAAAAACAAGCAAGTAACAAAAACCCCCAAAACAACAACAACAACAAATAAAAGAAAAACACTAAGAAATTGCCACTGGATATGTTACATACCCTCATCATTGGAAATAGTTGTTCAAGTTACAAAATTAAAGCATACAAAGTAGATATTCAAACAGTGAGGCTGTTAACAGTTCTGCTCAACAATCTAACAAAAACAGTAATATGATTATCTATCTTACATACTGTAACATACATGCAGTTATATCATCTAGAGCACTTTCTTTTCCTTTCTTTTTTACAGTAGCAATTACATATTTTGGGTTTTATTACTCTTACAAGTTCTTATTACTTTTTACACTAGAGAAACAATGCGATATTTATAATTATGATTCGTATTTATTTCACTCATGAGGATAGTCTCAAGTTGTCTCCATTTCCCTATGAAGGCCTTAAGATCATCCTTTTTTATAGCTGAGTAATATTCCATTATGTAAAAATACCACATCTTTTTCATCCACTCTGCAGTTGATGGGGATGTTGGTTGTTTCCAAGATTTAGCTGTTACAAATTAGGCTTCTATGAACATGGGTGCACATATATCGCTGTGATATGAACTTTTTAGTTTTTCTGGGAAAATACCCAGGAGGGGAATAGCTGGGTTGTACCTGGCCTTTCATAGCTGCCAAAAAGCCAGGCATGCATTTCCCTCTGTGAAAGCAGCATCACCTCCTGTGCTAGGGTGAGGAATGTGACCTTTATTACTGGAGGTGAAGAGCACTGAGATGAATCTGTGCAGACAAACCCCACTAAGTAACAGTTTCCCCAAATGTTTCCTGGCCACTTCCACATCATTGATTGTTGTCATGGTTTATGTCAGTGGCCCCCAGGCCTCATGTATTTGCATTGTACATTTGTGACTGGTTCATTGTCTATTGCTTGGATTGATGGTGTCAGTGCTACACCCTCCTAGGGGGTAGAAGAAGGTGTGTTGCTCTCTCTTGCCAGTTTCTGCTTGTGGTTTGCAGCCACCATGAACTGCGGCTCTGCCATGCCACCCTACCTTGGAGCCAACTGAGTGTGGACTAAAACCTCCAAAAACTGTAAGAAATAAACCTTTCCTTTCCCAACATTGGGCATTAGGTATTTTGTCTCAGCGATGAGTAAAACGTAACTAAGACAGAATTTGGTACCAGGAGTGGAGTCATTGCTGTGACTATACCTGACCATGTTTTTCAAGAGGCTTTGGAAATGGCTTGTGGGCAGAGTTTGGAAAGGTTCAGACATGTCACCTGGATGCACAGAGCTGGAGCAACTT